>BQNB010037569.1:0-27540 GCA_026074375.1 Tanacetum coccineum
TTATCATCTCCTTCTTGCTTCCCGAAACCCCCGGAATCCATTAAAAATTGGTCCGATCATTTTTACTGGGTCGATGCTATAGTTTTTCCTATCCCCGTCTCCTTGTATGTGGGGGGTGCGTTGGAGAAAGATCCGGCCCCCCATATTACCGCTTGCCAAGAGCAAACTGTTAGGCTCCTGGAGAACAACAAGGCTCCTTTTCGCCGTTATCCGGAATGCTTTTTGTGTCTTGTGGGTCTGAGCCCATATTACCCATTTGATGAAAATACTTATCCGGCCTTTGAGAGGCTTGACGGAACGGGTAGGTGTTGCTTCCTTCGGTGGAATTTTTTTTTATTATGATTTATGATGTCTAATCCTTTTGTGTTTGTTTTGTAGACATGGGCTTGCTTGACTTTATCAAGACTGCCGACCCCCGGAAGGTCCAAGCTGTGGAAGTTCAGAAAAAGGATGATCAGGTGAAGCTACTGGAGAGTACGAGTCATTGCTTTATGCCCTTGGTTGCCCCTGCTGCGGGTGTCGGTAGTTCTGCTGCTGCTCCTGAGGTGTCTGCTCCAGCTGAGGTGGAACCCGAGAATGTTATTCCGGAGGAGACCTATTTAGATTTGATGGGGCAGGATGAGGTTGTCGCGATGCAGCCAGGGAAGTCCAAGAGAAAGAGGTTGGGGAAGCAGAGTGATACCCTTCCTGCCAAGCAGCTGAGGAAGGATCACCCCAGTTTTGCTACTGGTACTGGCGGGAAAACCCTTGCCGAGCTGAGGCAACTTATGCCGACGAGCCCTCCTGTGTCAAGGCCTTCTTTTCAGGCTGATGTCCAGGCCCATGTTGTTCAGAGGTATTTAAATGTTTCTTTTTTTGACTGTACTTCTATGTGCTTTCCTTAACATATTTTTTTTATACTTGGCAGTGCCCGGATCACAGATGTCTCGGTGTATACTGCTGCTGCTACTATAACTTCCGCCCGGGAGAATGTGGGCATTACATCTACATCGGATGTAGCCGGGTCTTCTCAGCTTGAGACATCATAAGGGTCGGATGACTCCTTTTATGAGTTGCTTGCCCTGAATTCCGCTGATGTAAAACGTTGGTATGTTCCTCGATGGAACATTACCAACGACTCACTGTTGGATGACGGTTTTTCCTGCCGCACGTTGGTTGACCGCGTTGCCCCCTAGCTTTTTCTCTACCCCCTACAATATGGACTATGAACAATTGTATACGGAGTTTAATGTGGGGGCGGCGCGGCAGATTTGTCTTGAGTCGGAGGTAAGATCCCGTGCCGAGCATGAGCTTGAGCTTAAGGAGAAGCTCAAAGGCAAGTATGATGCTCGTGGTAGGTTGCTTGAAGAGAAGGACATGGAGATTCTTAGACTTAAATCTTTATTGGTGGAGGAGGCGGAGAAGGCGGAGAGGGCGGAGACCGCGAAGGTTGTCCGTCTTCGTGGTCAGGTGTCTGCTTTGACCGGGGAGGTGTCAGTACTGAAAAGTACTGTTGCACAAAAGGACACTGACATCTCCTTACTTGATTCCCGTGCCACTTATCTCAAGTCTGCGCTTGATGATTCCAAGGCCGCTTATGCTGAAGCCGGGAGCTTGATTACCTCCTTGACTTCTAAGAGGGATAGGCTTACCTCTGAGGTATGTCTTTTATTCCGCATGTTGTTGTATTTTTTTAAAAAAACTTCTTATTTTCATTGGTTTCTACCCTTCGCACCGCCTTTCAGGATTTTAAAGAGAAGGCGGAAGCTCAACAGGAGGAGCAAGCCCAGGTGCTTTATAACCGTGTAACCGAGCTTGAAGCCCATATTATAGATGTCTCCGACCGTTTGGAGGGGGAATTTTATCCTGCCTACCTGACCACCTTGGCCGGAAGGAGATGGTTTCTGACGCACGGGATTCAGCTTGCTGTGCTAAAGTGTTTTAAATCTCCTGAGTATCAAAGCATTCTGGGTCACGCCTTGGGCCGTGCTGTGGATTTCGGTAAGCAGGAGGGCTTGGAGGCTGGGTATGAACATGGGGTTGCCGGAACCCTGCTTTTTGTGATCGAGGCTTATAACCCGGAGGCTGCCAGTACCAGCTATCTTGATACGGTGAAGGCTCTTGAGGACGTGGACTTCCATTTGGTAAATTTGTTAAAGTCCAAAAGAGATGCCGGGATGGATGAGGTCCTAGACTGCTTTACCCTGGATAGACCCTTGGCTGATCTCCCGGAAGCTGCTCACCTGCAACCGTGTCTTGAGCGGCTTTTTGTCCCCATCCATCATTCTGATGACAAGGCCATCGTTGGGGAGACTTCTTTGTCCTTCGCTTTGCTGAATGTTCATTCTCGCGCCGAAGGAGCGAAGAAGCATGCTGCAGCCCTTCGCCAGCTTATGATGGAGATAGTTTCTAACCCCCTGTCTTCTCAGACTTGGGTAGGTGAAACTAGTACTTCTGCGGCTCCTCTCTCCGTCGAGGATTTTGATGAGGTAGATACCGATAAGGTTCTAGGGAGCGTAGTTGCCATTCCTAAATTTGAAGCCTGCCGCTTTTAGGTAGTGCCGTGACCGCATGTGGTATGTTGTAATAGTTTTTGTTTAGAAATTTTTATGATGTTTTGTATATCGCGGCCGTCTGTGGCTATTTCTGTGGCTTCTTTGTAATATGAATGCAAGTTTAACATGTTCATATATTTTGCTATCTTCTATTCATTACCGGTGTACGTTCGTAATAGATAGTCTTGTAAATATTTGTAGGTTATTCTCCCGGTACAAGGTTTGCAATACCTCTTACGCTCATTTTGAGGTTGCTCAACCTTTATTATACGGGATAATATATTTGTGGAGCATGGCTCCTTGCGTGCGCGTCTTAACAATTAATATAACTTTGCAAAGTAAAAAAAGATTTTAGGATTTAAAACTCGTAAGGGTAGCTAGTCCCCACTTTTCATTAAAATTTAATACATTACAAGATAAAGATAAATTGAGATATTGTCCTTCGGATCATCATATGTGCCAGACGGGTTCTTACATTTCGTGTACATAACACTTTTTAAGATTACAAATGTTCCATGTCCGCGGGAGTTCGTTTCCTTTGCAATCTTTAAGTTTGTACGCTCCTTTTCCATGTGACTCTACAACTTCGTACGGTCCTTCCCATTTGGGTCCGAGCTTGCCTCCATCTCTGGCGTGACTTGCATCGTTGCTGCGGTAGACCATGTTACCTGGCCTGAAACTTGTGCCACGGACCCTGGAGTTGTAATACTTTTCCATTTTAGTTTTGCTTTTTGCTTCTTGAATTGCTGCTTGTTCTCTTTTTTCCTCTATGTCCAGGTTTACTTCCAAGGATTTCATCTTTCTTTGCTCGGGTCTACTTCCAATAGTCCAAAGCGTTGGCATGCCTATATTTCGCTGGGATTAATGCTTCCAGTGCCGTATGTTGGTAAATATGGTGTTTCCCCTTTTGATTGATTTTCATCATTGTGCGTGGGACCATAATAGATCGTGTGAAAGTTTTCTATCCAGTGCTTTGCGTCTTTCATTAAATCATAGATTTTTTCTCTCCCCCAAACTTAGGTTTGCTCTTTCAACCAAAGCCGTATTGTTTGTGGGTGCTTCACGGAAGCAAAGCATTGACGGTACATAGTTTTCACACTAGTCTTTGATTGGGTTGTCGCGGAACTGTATCCCATTGTTTGATTCAATTTCCTCTGGTAGGAAACAATTCTGCAGACTATGTTGTCCATACGAACTTTTTAACTTGATTGCCCTGTGATAGTTGCGACGGGATTGGCTTCGATCTATTTGTGAATAATCAACAAGTAACATTCAAGATTTGGAACTTTGCCCGGGACTTCCGGAAAGGTCGGCTATGTCGAATACCCCTTTTGTAAAATGGCCACGGAGAGTGTAGGACTTATATTTTGTTGCGGGTTCTTGGCACGGGGCGATGAACTTGGACAATCATCTGCATTCACCTTATTATAATTTCGTGAAGTCCATATGCAGTGTTGGCCTGTTAAATATTCCTGTTCGGATAGCTTTGGACAACCACGGATCTAGGACCGGAATGCATGTTGCACGAAACCCCTTCATGTATTTCTCTAAGGAAACGAGTTTGCTTGAGCCGGTCACGTAACCCGGAGCCATGGTCCTAAGAAAGATTTCTTGTACAAAGTTCCGTTAATCATGGTGTACCTGACTGCCTTGCGACGTATCGCCCTGGCTTTCTTTTTATCTGCCGGAAGTATTTCCTTTGTAAGGTACTCGCATATAGGTGTCATCCATGTGTTGCACTTCTCCTCTCCTTACGCGAGGGATTTCCTTTTCATTTTTGGATTTTCTCCTTTTATTTCTTCCTACGCAGTACCTGTTTGCTGAGATGTGCGAAGCTTGTGGATGCAATATTGCTCTAGGGCATTGATTTCTTGTCTTCAGCTCCGTGGGTACTTGCTTGATGGAGATTACCCTGAAGCTACTTATGAGCGGTTTTTAACTTTGTTTAAAATATTAGATCATGCCTGATTCTTTAGCGACGTAGGAGCCATTAACTTGATTGGCTACAAGTCTTGAGTCTACATGTGCTTGCAGGTTCTTTACGCCCATTTGTTCTGCGATCCGGAGACCGGCTATTAACGCTTCATACTCAGCTTCATTGTTTGTGGCTTCAAACGTGAACCTCATGGCATATGTGAACTCAACCCCTTCTGGGTTGGTTAGTATTAGTCCGGCTCCGAAACCATTTTACAGATGATCGTCTGTAAAAAGAGTCCCAAGGTTCTGGTATTTCCTCCGGGTTTTTGTCATTGGGTTCATCCGGGGGATTCTTCCTCGCCGTTCCACAATAGAATCCGCTAGTAGTTGTCCTTTGTTTCGGCGTCTTGGTCATGTAATTGGATATCATATCCTTCTGTTAACTTCCATTTTAGAATCTCCGGAGATTTGCTGAACTAGACTAGTATGTTGCTATTTATTGGTGGTCGTTCATTACGACAATTGTGTTGCTTGGAAATATCTTTTCTGCCGTTTGCTTGCGTTTTGTGGCAAGGTAACAATCAGCTTTTCCATGGGAGTATAGTTGTTCTCTGGTCCTCGTAGAGCAGGCTTACAAAGTATACTGGTAATTGTTTGCCTTCCTGTCCGTCATAAAGCTGCATAATTCGTTCTTTGGTGAGGCCAAGTACTACGATTAGCTCCTCCTTTTCCTTTGGTGCAGTTAGCATTGGGCTGTTATGCGATGAGCTTCTTTCATTTGTTTGTAAGGGCTGCTTCTGCCTCCCGAGTCATTGGACGTCACTCTTTTTTTGTGCACTTTTCAAGGTTTGAAGAAAGGCAGTGATTTTTCGGTCTGACTTTTGACAAGAACCTGTTTAAACTTGCTAGTTTCCCATTCAGCTTTTGTACGTCCTTGAGGCATCTCGGAGATGGCAAGCTAAGGACCGCGTCGGCTTTTTCCGGACATACTTTGAGTCCGTCAGTATTCACTTTATAGCCCAAGAACATCCCCTCTTGCATTCTGAAGGAGCATTTTTTTGGATTCAGCTTCATGTTTATTTGCCGGAGTGTTTTGGAAAGTTTCTGTTTATGTTCTGCGGGATAATTTCTTCTTCCGTACGGCTTTTTATGACCAAGTCGTCGACATATACCTCCAGGTTGCGCCCGATCTGCCTTTGGAATGCCTTATCTACTAAACGTTGATAGGTCGCTCCGGCGTTTTTTAAACCAAACGACATCTTTGAATAGCAAAATATCCCTTGACTTGTGGTAAATGCCGTTTTCTCTTCGTCTTCTTTTGCCATTTTAATTTGGTGGTATCCTTTATATGCGTCCAGGAAGCATTTGAAAGGATATCCACAGAGAGACTCTATTTTCCAATCTATTTCTGGCAATGGGTAGCAATCCTTGGGACATGCATTGTTTAGATCTTTGAAATCTACACACATTCGCCAGGTTCCATCATGCTTCTTGACCATTACCGGGTTAGATAGCCAACTGTGGTAATGAACTTCTTTCATGATCCCGGCATCCACCAGTTTTTCCACTTCTTCTTGGATTGCTTTGTTTCTTTCCGGTGCTTGCCCTCTTTTCTTTTGCCTGACAGGTGGGCATCCCTCCCGGATATTCAAGCAATGTTCCGCAATGCTTCGTGGAACGCCCGTCATATCCGCTGGCTTCCAGGCAAACACGTCTAAGTTTTGTCCGAGTAGAGTGCATAGTTCCTTGCGTCCTTTTTCCGTTAGGGTAGACCCTATGGCTATTGTTTGCTCAGGGTATTCCGGATGAATGGCCACTCTTATCTTTTCTTCCAATATTTTGCCAGCTTCTGGGGGCCGTGTGCTAGGTCCGGAGATCATTGCACATTCCATTGGTATGATCCTGCTGCTTCGTAATGTTACAGTTCCTCCTTCAACTGGGAACTTTAGCATTCCATGTGCCGTGGATGGTATGGCACGGATTTTCCTTATACCCGGCCTGCCTATTATTCCATTGTGTTGGGATGGTGACCTAACAACCATGAAGTTCATCCATGCGGATGTGGAATGCCCTTCGTCCCCTATTTTCACTAGCAAGGATATCTGGCCCAGCGGCCAAATGGTTTCCCCACTGAATCCAGTTAGGTATGTGGTAGGCGGAACCATTTGGCTTCTTATTTCAGGCCGGAGCCTAACGAAACAGTGTTCGTATAAGATCTCTGCGGATGCTCCTCCGTCCACATACATTCGGTGCACGAAGTGCCCTCCTATCTCAGCCTCAATGATCATTGGTCCCTCCGTTCCGTCCTCGTCTCCCAGAGGTGGGAAAGATATTGTTGTCTCCGGGGAGAAACTCTGGGTAACCTTTTGCTTGGCTACTTTTTCCCATGGTTGGATCATTAGGATGGCTAGTGGTCTTTCCTTTCCGGTCGTATCCCCCTTCTTGGGTGCCTTTGGCTTGTCGTTCTGTTTTAGTTCTTTGATGAATTGCGACAATTTACCTGCCTTAATCATTTCATCTATCTGCTTTCTCAACTGCATGCATTCGTCCGTACTGTGACCCGTATCCGCATGGAATTCGCAGTATTTGTTTGGATCCCTTTTTTCTGCGGGGGTTACCATTGGTGGTGGAGCCTTGAATTTTCCTTTTTCTAAAGCGAAAATTTCTTTCGGGGTCTTTGTAAGGAGTGAGAACCTGTCTGGCTTCCGGTCCGACCTGTGCTTGTTTTTGAACCCCTTTTTGAAGCTAGGTTTGTTTCCCCCTTCTGGTTGCTTCCATGTCGTGGGTGCTTTCTTCCGGCCGTGACTGAATGCGGCAACCTCCCCTTGTAGAAAAGATGTAGTTACCCTGTACATTTCGTCCATTGACTTTGGGATTTTTTCGTATAAACGCTTAATCAGCTCAGGGTGGGTTATCCCATGCATGAATCCGGAGATCTTCATACATTTCGGCGCTCCTTCCACGTCCAGGACTTCTTCTTTGTATCTCTCCATGAAATCCTCCGTGGACTCTCCATCCCTTTGCTTGATGTGATGTATCTCCACTGGATCCTTAATGTGTTTTGTTTGCTGGCGATAGTTTTCCCGAAATGCTGCTCTTAGATCTTCATAGCTGTCAATGGATTCTTTTGGGAGTTTGTCGAACCAGACTCTAGCATTCCCAGTTAGCGTCGAGTTGAACATGTGGCACCATGTTGGCATTGCCCATCTCTCTGTTTTTGCAGCGGACTGAAATAACTTTATATGGTCTTCCGGATCCCCACTTCCGTCGTAAGTCTTGACATGGCTAGGCATCCTTGTCCTTGGGAAGTCAAAGTGTTGGATCCGGGTCGTGAAAGGGTTTCTTTCTTCACACGTCCAAGGCTGGGAGAGATCGTCTTCGTAGGTATCTGACCTATGCCTTTTTGATTTAGACTTCCAGTGACCCCCTTCGCTGTCTTCGCTCTCCGAATATCCGCTGGTTCTTCGGGACGATGTGCCCTCATGATGATGCTTTCTTGCCGGTACCTCGGTTCCCCTTGCTTGGGAACTCTGGTGGTGACTATCAGAGCGTGTATACGCGCCTGGTTCTTTTCTTCCTAGTCTATTGAACACACCACCCTCCTTCCGCGGCCGGAGCCTAGGTGAAGGAGATCGGTTTTGCTTGAGTCTTCTGAAGACGCTGGCGATGGGTGACGGGCTTCGGGAGTGCTTGCGCCCATGCCTTCTTTTGGGCTCTGTCCGGGCAGTTGGTGTTTTTGACTCGGAGTAATGTGACTCTTCATGGTTTCTTGGATTTCTCCCAGATTCATTGCCGTAAAGTAGGCGCGCCTTTACCGCTTTGAGCTTATCTTGCTGCTCCTTTTCTTTTTGCATTTTTTCAGCAATGAGTGGTAAAAGTTGGTGGTAGTTCTTGTCGCACAATTCTCTTAGAGCTTCATTGGACGCATGTTCCTCGAGATTTTGTGGACCACTTTTTCCCCCAGTGTTCCGCACAACGGATGTGGGAATTGTTGAGGTTTATTGTTCATGAGTGCTCATGGTGAGTTTTTTAGAAAACGTGGTTGCGTTCGTGTCCTACGGATGACGCCACTTGTTAATACAAAATAAGTGTCGGGTATAGACCTGGGCTCAAATCCTGTATTGGATTGGGCTACCGGATGATTTGAGCGTTGGATTCTGTATTAGAGCAAGAGAAGTGACGATTTCCTGCACAATCAAGCGAAAACCGTTAGCCTTACTGTGGGGGCGGACCTCACGGTTAGACTCTGGCGTAAAAGTAAGTAAACATGTAGAGAGAGAAAGTATGAAAGTATAGAGTGAGAAAATCGTATTGTTCATTGTGTATTAGGTCCCTATTTATAGGGGTCTAGTATTAGGGTTTCCTAGTATTTCGTAGTGGCCAGAGTGGGTCCCTTGTCGGGCAAGGTCCCGTAATCACCGTGTATACGGACGCGTGTGCCTTCCGTGGACAGAAGTATCCTATAGTTAGGTCCGCGTCCGGGCCGTAACCAATGCAGGATTGGGTTTTTCTATCGGCCCATGACTGCTAAGTTGGGCCCAGGAGCCCAAGTGATAGTGTGGTCCAAGCCAGGAGGCTTGGTATACCTATTATACGTCATCAGTATGTGCAGAACCCCACATTTCAACGTGTACCCAAACTTCCAGGAGGACTCAATGTCCTATGATATCACTAGTAGCAGACCAAACATCATGCAACTAGTATCAATCAAATAATAAAGATCGATAAAGAGCAAAATCGCAATATTAGGTTACAACCATGAAAACCCTAATAATCTTTAAAGATTTAAATCAGCCCCAAATCAGATCCCGATCCAATGCAGCAACTATTATTATTTTCAATGTTGCAAAAATCGGCCTAGGCGGGCTTGTAATCGCCGATTAATCGCTACTCGGCCTTACACCTTGGAAAATAAGGCAAATCGGGTGAAAAATCGGTCTGGTCAAAAATGGGTAAAAATGGGTCAAATCGGTCAAAAATCGATCAAATCGAACAAAAAATCGGTCAAATCGGCCTAATCGGTCAACGAAAGTCAAACATTTTTTTTACAATGTGACTTTGAATTGTAAATTGTTAACTTTTATTATCTATGTCTATGTTTTGAAGAATGTAACTTTGAACTCATTTAATTTTAGTGTATTTAAAGTGTTGTATCCATCTCATACAAGTAACTTTGAAATTTATATATAAAATTTGCAAAACCGATTAATCGCGCCTAGACCGATTACATGCTACAAGGTGGTCGACCGCCCGGCTAGCGACTCGCGATTTTTGCAACATTGATTATTTTCCAAGGATGATTGAAAAGTAATAACCTTAACAGGAATGTAACTCAACACCTCACGGATCTGAAACAAACGAACACTAGGGTTTTCGTTCAATGCATAATACTGAAAACCCTAACTTCCTTAAGCTTCCCTCTCTCATAATCCACGTGCAACAATGATCAAATCTACTCACCAACAACGGTATAATTAAACCCTAAAATTAGGGTTTATACCAGCATCGACTTACAGCAAAAATATAAACCAAAACCCTAAAAATTAGGGTGATAGTCTGTCGTTATAGCCTGTAATTCAACCACCAAACCAAGAAGCAATAGATAATAATAATGAAAGAACTAATCGTGATCCCCAAGCAGCACCAAAAACAAAACCCTAGATAGGGTGGATCTGATTAACAGCCCGCGTTAAACCCTAATAAAACGATCAACCAGACCTAGATGTTAAATACCAATGGAGACGTTGTAAAACAAGATCAATATCAGGTAGAAAACAAAAAGTCTAGTAATCGACTTTGTATGATTGAGGGTTTGAAACGATTGCGCCGCTAGGGTTTTTTTTATTAAAAACGATATGATGGAGATTTGTAGGTGATTCAGAAATAATAGGCACGACCCGCCACCCCTTAGAAGAAAACACAACCTCACTAACCGTCTTGCATACCCAGAAAAGAAAAGGGCAGAAATAACGATTAGAAGAAGGATCTTTGGCCGGAAAATATGAAGGGGTGGCGGTCGGAAATCTCCACCTAGAGCGAGAGTTTTTTTCCCTACTGCTGTTTTTTAAAACACAACACATGGTATTTCAATAATTCATCCTTATTCATTCATTTATCCACTTCATATTACGATTTCAACAAAGACTCCAAGCGTCAAATTAATGAATTATCGTTTCAACAAACTAAAGCAACAATTGATCGAAGATAACTCAAGTAAATCTTCATCTTCATCCAAAATTGGTACAAACACATGGAAAAATAATTGATCTAACAAGTTCAAGAAACAAAAGAGTAACGTGCATGCATGCGTTGAAAACGCCAAATGAAGATCTGGTAAGCACCAAGTACTTCAATTTTTCGATCTTTATAAAGTTTTGCTTTTTATTTCATTACAAATCGATTGCTTTTTTTAAATACCTATAAGGTGTTATAAGGTGTTGAATGAAATGATCTAAAGAAAGTTTTTTCATAAGTGTAATTATGAATTGGTCCCCCCAAAAATTTTGGAATGAGTTTTACCCTTAGTGGCAAGTCTCATGTTCGCGAGACGAGAGTCTAGGGCGATAGGGGTTTCCTCCCGCGTGTGTAAAGGGAAGGGTGTCATTGCCTTCTGGGCTGGACCCAACCTGGTTGTGTGGGTTCGCTACGCCTTCTGGGTTAGGGGCCATGTAGCCCCAAATTGCCGTTCCAAAAAAAAATACATGATATAGTGATGTCGTAACTTATCATATGTGTTATTCATCGAGAAGAAAATATTGTTTCATCATAAGGGTTATTTATCGATAAAAAAGTTGTTCATCGATAAAAAAATGTTCATCATAAACGTTATTGATCATATCGTTGTTCACTGAATATAACTTGTGCTGATCATCAACTTAAAATTTAAATAAAGTTTTTAATTTTAGTCTATTTTTATGAGAAAAGTTGTATATATAAAATCGGGAAACACTTCCCATATATTTGGTACGTAGGTGTTGTTTGTTTAGAGTAAATTGCATAAATCGTCCTTAAAGTTTGGCCAAATTGCATGTTTCGTCTCAAACGTTACGAAATTGCAAGGATCGTCCCTGTGGGAAACCTTTGGTGCAAGTATCGTCCCCGCAGGGACGATACTTGCATCAAAGGTTTCCCCAAAGGTCTCCTCACAGGGACGATCCTTGCACCAAAGGTTTCCCACAGGGATGATCCTTGCACTTTCGTAACGTTTGGGACGAAACATGCAATTTGGCCAAACTTTAAGGACGATTTATGCAATTTACTCGTTTGTTTATTAAGAATCTGAATCTGATTCGTACATCTGAATCAGAATATCTAGTAGAAAAGTCTCAATCTGATTCTTATCTTAATCTGAATAAGCGATTGAGAAATATGAATCTAACTCAAATAAAATTGTTTGTTTTTGTAAAAATGTCTAAATGTGTTAAAGTATAGTTTTTACAATTTAAATTTAAAATGATTGCATTCGCACAAAAAATAAACTTTATTAGATATAAAAATACAATTTTATAATATAATCAATTAAAGTTAAAAGTATTTGAAACAAAACATGCAATCTCATATTTTTTTGACAAAAATAAACGTGTCGGAGTTTAAATTGAACTTTTTAAAACGATTAATTAAACGGGTCGCGTTAGAGCTGAAATATATATGAGTCCGAAACCGAACCCTTCGATTTGAATAAAATATGAATTGTCACATATCATCTTATACACTTTTTATCTAACAAAACATATGAATGATTCTATTTATTACTTTTAATACAAAAGATAAAAGTGAAAAAAAAACACCATAATAAAAAACATAGCAAAATAGGAAATAAATAAAATAAAAAAAGGTAAAAAAAATTAAGAATAAAAAGAAGACATTAAAAGATGTTAAAACACCCCCACCACATCTAGTTCAATAAGAGGTTTATGCTTCTTACTGCATCTTAATGATCAGAAAAAACAAACGATCTTAACACTGATTGCCTCTTACAGCCTCTGAATAACATGAAAAAACAAATAGTCTTAATAACCCAAATGTCTGACCTCAACTGAATGAGTCAGATTAAAATACCGTTAAAAGGCATTTTTGAAAAAACAAACACCACCTTACTCCATCTTATATTAAGTTTCTACTTTCAAAACATACAAAGTTTTATGAAATCTTATTAAATATATTCTTCATCAATCAAACTAGCAGGGTACCCGCGCGTTGGAGCGGCGGGTACCCTGCAATCATGATTTCTGACGAATAATTTTTCCGATCATCATTTTCCGTTACAATAGTTTTACATATAGCTAGATTTTTATGCCGGATAACTTTATGTATGAGACTATAAGCAACATATTTCATATAATAATAGTAGATACCGGAGCGTTGCTAGTACCAAAGCGGTTGTCGTGGCGAGAAATGATAAGCTGATGTGTGTTGTTTTGTATTATGCATACAAAAATCGCGTTTTAAAGTATGTTTGATTCTCCAAAAATTTATTTTAGATACACGAGACATTCACATTTTTCGTTTCTGTTTAATACACCTTTTTGATATTTTGCATTTCCAAAATTTAATAATCAAAACGGGAAAATGTAATCATAAATGTTTTTCGAGTCATTGTCATATAATGATTGTAATTATAAAAAGTGTTCTTAAACATAAGATGTTTAATATTAATTAATTGTTGTAACAGTAATTAGTACAATCGAATGATCAATTTCCGCGTTCATTGTATGAGAAAGCTAAGACACTGGGTTGGCTTGCGGGTTTGACAAATTCTTAGAAGAAAGGTTTTCTGGTATTATTGATTAATAGCTTGTTTGGTTTTGTTTAAATAAGCAATGACTTGCTTATAATCTGTTCTAAATAAGCTAAATATAAGCCTGAGCTTATTCTTTGGTTTCTAGCATTTGTGTTTTGCAGGTTTAAGAATAGAGGGACTGAACATGTGCATTCTAAAGTTGGTGTAAAAGTTTTGTTCCAGAATTAAAGTCAGTTGATAGTTGAAGGTGGATTATGGAAATATGGAGGCTATATATAGAAGTCTTATAAGCAGATCTCATTAATACACGCTCCTTAACCCTAAAATCTCTCCCAATCTCAGATTCATATTCCATTCTCTTTTGTAATCGTTTGGTTAAGATCCTCTTGATCTTGCCTTAGTATTCTGCTTTGTTATCATTTGCTTATTATCTCTTTGATAATAATCTGGTTGTGTATATTTTCTGGATTTGATTAGTTGGCAATATGTGCCAACTGTATTGATATTGATTTACAAGTTGATTTCTGGATTGTTAATCTTGATTCTGATACCATCGCACATGGTATCAAAGCCAGGTTGGCTGATTTGAGTGATTTCTGATTTCTAGGGTTTCGATTTATTTTGGGGGTTTTTTGTTCTATTGGTTCTGGTGTTCTTCTGGAGTTCTCAATTAAAGGAATTATTATTTTTGGTGGTTTTTTATGACGATCTGCAAAATTAGGGTTTGATCTTAAAACCCTAATTTCTGGGAATTTGTTGTGGGTTTCTATCTAGGTTCAAGACTCTTTTGACTAAGTGAATCAAAGGTTTATCATCTTATCTTAATTATTCTTTGACTAAGTGAATCAAAGAACAATTAAAGATCTCTTCCGCTGCGAATACAATAGCTCTGTAACACCTCTTTTAGTTTTTCTTGCATCTTTATTTTGTCTTGTGTGTTTGTTTTGCCCTTGATCTGCCACTTAAGTGGTGTGAAAGCCTGGGAACTATTATATCTTGTTTTTATCTGTTTTTTGTTATTTGATCTGTCTGTTATTATGGCTGGTGGTGATGCTAATAAGGATAAGGATAAGGGGGTTAGTAGTTCTTCTGATCTTAATTTGACCTTTGGTGACCCTTTATATGTGCACCCTAATGATACTGGTGGTTCACCTATTGTGACCATTAAGCTTACTAGAACTGAAAATTATAAGGTGTGGAGTATTGCTATGACTTTTGCTCTTAGAAATCATAATAAGATTGGGTTCATTGATGGTACTTGTAAAAAGGATGATTCTAACCCTGCTCTTGCTAATCAATGGGATATGTGCAATTCTGTTGTGTTCACTTGGATTCTTAATTCTCTAAGTCCTGATCTTTATGCTGGTGCTATATATGCTAAGACTGCTTCTGAGCTTTGGACTGATTTGAAAGATACTTATGATAAAGTAGATGATTCGGATGTGTTTAATCTGCATAAAAGTATTAATTCTCTAAGTCAAAGTGGTGCTTCTCTTACTGATTATTATAATAATTTGAATTCTCTGTGGAAGCAATTTGATGCTATGATAAGTTTGCCTGCTTGTACTTGTGATGCTGCTGAACACTTTGAAAAACATAATCAGCTTATCAAGTTAATGCAATTTCTTATGGGTTTAGATGATAACTACTTGGCCATAAGAAGTAATATTCTTACTAGAGAACAACTTCCATTAGTAAAAGCTGCTTTTGCTATTGTAAGTGGTGAAGAGTCTCATAGGAACATTACTTCTGCTAATTCAACTAAACCTACGGCAACTGCTTTTGCAGCTAAGGCCTTTGATAAAAAGAGATTTAATACTAATTCTGGCTCTAATTCTAATAATAACAGAGGATCCAATTCTGATTCTAATTCTAATAACAGGGGGCCTAATCCTAATTTGAAATGCACTAATTATAATAAGATTGGGCATACTATTAATAGATGTTTTGAAATTATTGGTTATCATGTTGATTATGTTAAGAGGAATTTTAATTATAATTCTAAGTCTATTGGTACTAGTAATAACTCTGTTGTTGATCCTAATTCTAATATTGCTGGTAATAACACTGCTAGCAACTCTCCTGTTTCTCTTTCTAATGAGCAGTTAACTAGGCTTATGAATCTTTTGAATGATAAAGGGATTTCTTCTACTAATGCTAAAATGTCAGGTAAAAATTCCTTAAACATTAAAGGAGCTTTTTTTAATGGCAGTGTTAAGTTTAATCTGAATTTCAAAAGACTTTTTAATGGGAATACTGATTTTATTGTTAGGAATATAAGCCTGGGTTGGATTGTTGATTCTAAGGCTAATCAACATATGACTGTTTCTGCTAAATTCTTGGTTAATGTTGTTGATATTTCTAATCTTGGTCTTACTGTTGGTCATCCTAATGGTACTCAGGCTCTTATTACTAATATTGGAGACTTAAAACTTAATGACAACATTACCTTGTATGTTGTTTTGGTTGTTCCTGAATATACTGTTAGTCTTCTTTCTGTGCATAAATTTTCGAGGGACAATAAGTTGTTTGTTGTTTTTGATGACAATCATTGTTATATTCAGGATTTAAAATCCAATAAGAATGTGGGGATTAGTAGACAGTTTAATGGTCTATATCTGTTTGATGTTGATAGTTCTTGTAAGAAATTTGTCTTTAATAACTACATTTCTTATTGCTTTGTTTCTAAGACTCTTTGGCATCAAAGACTTGGTCATCCTGCTGATTAAGTTCTTGATGTCTTAAAGACTACCCTAAATCTTGATAGTCAGTCTGCTTCTAATCATCTCTGTGATACATGTAATAAAGCTAAACAAACTAGAGAACCTTTTCTATTAAGTGATCATAAATCAAGTAAAATTGGAGAATTAGTTCACCTAGATGTTTGGGGTCCTTATAAAATAACTAGCAGAGATGGTTTTAAGTATTTTCTGACTATTGTAGATGATTTTTCTAGAGCTGTTTGGGTTTACATGTTAAAGGGAAAGGATGATGTTTATGATTCCATTGTAAGTTTTGTTCAAATGATTTCAAACCAATTTAAAACTAATGTTAAAGTTTTTAGAAGTGACAATGGTACTGAATTTGTTAATAATAAACTTCAAATATTTCTTAATAATAAAGGTATTTTACATCAAACTACTTGTGTTTATACACCTTAACAGAATGGAATTGCAGAAAGAAAACATAGGCATCTTCTTAATGTTGCTAGATCCCTTATGTTTCAGGGAGAATTACCTTTATCTTTATGGTCTGAATGTATTATGACTGATGTTGATCTTATTAACATGACTCCTTCTTCTGTGTTGTCTGGCAAACTCCTTATTTTTTGTGTATGTGCATAACCCTTCACTTTCTCACCTTAGGGTTTTTGGATGTCTTTGCTATGCCACTGTTTTAAACAATCATGATAAGTTTAGTAACACGTCTGAAAAATCAGTTTTTATTGGATATTCTAATTCTAAAAAAGGATATAAACTTCACAGTCTTGAAAACAAATCTATTTTCTATTCTAAAGATGTTAAATTTTATGAAACACTATTTCCTTTCAAAATGAAAAATAATTTGAAACAAATTAAGTTTGAGTCTGGTGTAACAAATGTTTTAAATCATAACAATTTTTTTGACTGTGATAACCTTAGAAGACCCAATGATAAAGGGAGAGTGTCTTCCAATGATGATGGCTCAGAGTTGAGTCCTGATGAAAATCAAGGTAATGATGACTCTGATGCAACTTCTATGGATGAAACAAATAATACACACCCTGAGGGCATAGTTTCACTTGAAACTGACTTTATAAATGATTTCTATTAACATACAGAATTAAATTCTGGAATTGAAGAGTTGCCATCCAACACTACTAGAAGGTCATCTAGACAGACCAAATTGCCCTCTAGTTTAAATGACTTTGTGATTGAAGGAAAAGTTACATATGGTGTTGAAAAAGTTGTTAACTATGCCAATCTTAATTCTGCTAATTTTTGCTTCATTTATGCTCTTAATAAAAGTGTTGAGCCTACTTGTTATGAAGAAGCTATTTTAGACAGTAATTGGATTGATGCTATGAATGCTGAAATTGAAGCCTTAAATAAAAATCAAACTTGGATTATTGTTGATTTACCTGCTAATAGAAAGGCTATTGGGAACAAATGGGTCTATAAGATTAAGTGTAGATCCAACGGTGATATTGATAGATATAAGGCTAGACTTGTTGTTAAAGGGTTTAATCAGAAATAAGGCATTGATTTTGATGAGACATTCTTACCTGTTATGAAAATGTCTACTGTTAGATGTGTCATTGCTTTATCTGTTACCAATAACTGGCCTTTATTTTAGTTAGATGTGAATAATGCTTTTCTCTATGGAGAATTAGAGGGAGACATTTATATGACTATTCCTAAAGGTTTTGCTAACAAAGAAAATGAGAACAAAGTATCCAAGCTTGTTAAGTCCGTTTATGGACTAAAACAGGCTCCTAGAAAGTGGAATAAAAAAATTGTTTCCATTCTTAAAGAAAATAATTTTGTTCAATCTACAAATGATCATTCTTTGTTTACAAAATCTAAAAATAACAAGTTTATTGCTCTCCTTGTTTATGTTGATGACATTATGGTTACTGAGAATTGTGTTGATGAGATTAATAAATTTAAGGTGTTCTTGAAATCCAAGTTTAAAATCAAGGATTTAGGACAACTTAAATATTTCTTGGGAATAGAAGTTATTAAAACTGATAAAGATCTATGCTTATCTCAAAGAAAATATTCTCTAGAGCTTTTAAAGGAATATGGTTTACTTGGATGTAAACATGTTTTTACTCCTATGGTTCCTAACTCTGTTTTACCTTATGAACCAACTTCTGATGATCCTCTCCTAGACAATATTACTAGATATCAAAAGCTTCTTGGAAAGCTTATATATCTTACTTATACTACACCTGATATTGCATATTCTGTTCATTGTCTTGCTCAATATATGCACTCTCCTCTTAAGTCACATCTGAACAGTGCTCTGAATGTCTTGAGATATCTCAAAGGTGCTCTTGGTAAGGGTATAAGGTATAGGTATCATGTTGATAAAGGTTCTCTCTGTGGTTATAGTGATGCAGACTGGGCTAAATGTTTAAAACCCAGGAAGTATGTCACTGGTTATTGTGTATTTTTTAACAATTGCTTAATTTCCTGGAAAAGCAAGAAACAAAATACAATATCCAAATCATCTACAGAAGCAGAATATAGATCTTTAGCTTCTGCTGCTTATGAGATAATTTGGATACAAAAACTGCTTATGGATCTTAAAACCAAAGTAACTCTTCCTGTTGATCTATTTTGTGATAACAAGTCTGCGTTACAGTTAGCCATTAATCCTGTTTTCCATGAAAGATCAAAACATTTTGAGATAAATGTTCATTTTATCAGAGAAAAAATTGCAAAGGGTTTATTGAATACAAAAAAGATTTGTTCCTCAAACCAAGTTGCAAGCATTTTTACTAAACATCTTCCTGTATATCAACATAAGATTCTTTGTGAAAAACTTGGAATGTTTGACTTATTTAGTAAACAGGTTAAGGAGGAATGTTCAAATAAGCAATGACTTGCTTATAATCTGTTCTAAATAAGCTAAATATAAGCATGAGCTTATTCTTTGGTTTCTAGCATTTGTGTTTTGCAGGTTTAAGAATAGAGGGACTGAACCTGTGCATTCTAAAGTTGGTGTAAAAGTTTTGTTCCAGAATTAAAGTCGGTTGATAGTTGAAGGTGCATTATGGAAATATGGAGGCTATATATAGAAGTCTTATAAGCAGATCTCATTAATACACACTCCTTAACCTTAAAATCTCTCCCAATCTCGGATTCATATTCCATTCTCTTTTGTAATCGTTTGGTTAAGATCCTCTTGATCTTGCCTTAGTATATTGCTTTGTAATCGTTTGATTATTATCTCTTTGATAATAATCTGATTTTGTATATTTTCTGGATTTGATTAGTTGGCAATATGTGCCAACTGTATTGATATTGATTTACAAGTTGATTTATGGATTGTTAATCTTGATTCTGATACCATCGCATAGGTTTGTACCATGTATTTTATTAATTATACTTTTGAATGATAGAGGTACTTTAATAATAACATTAATTATAACATTAATTATATGTGTTCATTGATGCATTAAATTGTTGTATACATAGGATTAAAACTTGTACTACTTAAAAAACTATATAAGTTTTGTGCATCTAAGGATTTAACCATAAGCTTTATGATATGTGTTACTTAAAATTAAGTTGCATTAAAGATTATATCACAATCTTAATAAGTTGTATTACTTAAAAAATATTTGCATTAATGAAGAGAGAGTGATGTTTTTGTTTTATAAGTAGTATAGATATCGATCCACTAAAATCTCTTCACATGGTTTGTATACAAAATAAACACTTATTTTACGACATTCCAAAATAGCATTGTGACACGTAATACGAGATGGAGTTATTGCCTTTTAGATTTTTAATATTTTTTAAAAATTTTATAGGATCTCAACGCCATCCTTTGTATACGGACTACTAGGACTGGAACAAGATTTATCTTACGATGCAGACATTGTGAGCCGACTAATCTCAGGAAAACCGCTCTTTTATGTAGCTCAAAGTCGGCTCAAATGAACCTTCAAGGCCACAAGGGGATTAATTTTCTCCTCGTTATATTTGAGTCATTGACCTCCACTTTGTAAGGCTGATATTCTTACTATTGGATATGCAGTTAATATTGTATATATGTTTTATGATTATAGTTGCATTATTGTGTCAGCTATACTTAAGATTTATGATCATAATTTGTGTTCAAACATGTAAAAATTTAGCTTCGCAATCGAATTTAAAAACATCAAGTAGAGTTATCAAAATTGTCAATAATTATATAATATAGAAAACTAAAAAACTCAAATTAATATTATGTTTCGTGCATACAATATGCATGGTCAACACAAGATTTACCTATTGTAAAATCTCAATATATATACAAAATGTAAAAAGAGATTTAACCCATTTCCAACACTTTTAAGATATAAAGATGCCTATGATTGTTTGTATATGATTTATATGCATACACACATGTTCAAGTGGAGATAAAAACGTTTTGAGAAAATATAAATGTTAAGAATTTAGTAAGTATTAAACTAAAAGAAAAAAAATGCAATTCTTCCGAACCCATCAATGAATAGCTGGAAACCCCTTTTTCTTTATTTATGATATTTATGTTTGGTTGCACAACATGATTTAGGCCGACAATGAAAAATCCATCAAAAAGTCTTCGGATAAATTTGGAATGTGATTAGATACTGTTAAATATTTGTTTGAAAGTAAAAAATTATTTATGTTTGTTGTATTTTAAAATATAAAGTGTATGGTATAAGTTTTAAGGAGTTATTTGTTTATTTTTTAAAGTTATAATAAAACTTGTAAATTTATAAATTTACACTCAACTCCATATAATTTATTTAAAATTAAAAACTACTAAAATTTTATAAATTATCTCCTCTTTTTCAACTTTTTTTCTTCACAAATTTGACACATATATTTTTATGTGTTTTTTTTCTCCATCATATTTCTCCACCACAAATATTCAATTTTGATCAAATTGAGTTCAATTTTTGACCTTTTTATGGAACCAATCATGATCGCACCAGATTTGCCTACGTGCAAAAAACAACGTTCTGAATTGGTCCAATTTTTTAATTCCAAAAGATTCATTGATAGTAATACTCCTGAAATGATGTAATTTTTGTTAAAAGTAAAAAATTGTTTGCGTTGTAGTATTTTAGAATATAAAGTAGTAGGGGTAAATTAAGGGGTTCATTTGTTTATTTTTAAAGTTATAATATAACTTGTAAATTATAAATTAACACACAACCTCCATATAATTTATTTAAAATTAACCACTAAATTTTTATTTAATTAACTTCCTCTTTTTTTCAGTTTTTTTTCTTCACTAAATTTGAACAACAATATATTTTTTATTGTTTTTTTTTTTCTCCATCAGATTTCTCCACCACCAATTTTCATCTTTGACCAATCTGATTGAATTTTGACTTTATGGAACATCAGATCGCCCGATTTTGCCTACGCGACTAATATCAAGCGTTTGGGTTTTTCCAATTTTTTATTATAAGATTCAATTTGATAGAAAAAACTCCGAAATGATGTAATTCTTTTATTATATAAAAGATAGATATCGATCCACTAAAATCTCTTCACATGGTTTGTATACAAAATAAACACTTATTTTACGACATTCTAAAATACCTTGTGACACTAATACTAGATGAATTTTATTGCTATAGATTTTTTAAATAATTTTTAAAATTTTTTATAGGACACAACGCCATCCTTTGTATACGGAGCTACTAGACTTGATAAACAAGATCATCTTACGATGCACTACCTTATGGTCTTGTGTTGGGAGATCCACAACTAAAAACATGAGCTTGCTCTCACGATTCTCGCCGCGTCGATAGTGATACTTGTACTTCTATGGTACCAGTAGACAATGTCGTATACTAGAAAGGAAAAAAACTAGACTGTCGCCAGGCCCATACGACTTACCAATTGTAGGGTATCTCTCATTTCTTGGCTCCAACTTGCATGAGAAATTCACGAACATGGCTCAAACATACGGGCCCATCTTTAGCCTCCGGATTGGAAGTAAGCTGCATGTTATCGTGAACTCCATGGACTTAGCAAAGGTCGTTGCTCAAGACCTAGATCACATTTGCTAACCGCGACCCTCCATTTACAGCATTAATCCCATCACTTAAGGTAGCGAGTGATTATATGGTACCCCCTAGAGCACACCCCTTGCCGTGTCATGCGTAAATTGTTAGTTACTCAAGTGCTAAGCAACCATAGCCTTAACGCCTGTCAGATATTTTGAACGCGTGCAGTGAGAAATATGGTAAACGGAGTATACGTTAAGATTGGGACAAAAGTTGATATTTACGAAATTACTTTTGAGACTGACCTTGATCTTGTAACAAGCATGTTATGGGGTTGTAGCAAAGCTGGTGAAGCGGATGATTCTATCTTTACTAGTGGTGGGTTCGGAGAAGTTGAGTATAAGATTGTCGAATTACTAGGAGCGCCAAACATCTCTGATTATCTTCCAGTGTTATCTTGCCTCGATCTACAAGGAAGGAAACGCGAAATGCAGAAACAACTAGAATACGTTGATCTAAATTTTAACATTATAATGTAATATGATAGATATTGTATTGATTGAATGAATTACATAAGAGATGGCATATCTATTTATAATAAATAGATAGTTTTATAAATAAGCAACATCAAACCTAATGTAACACCCCCAAAAATATAACAACGCAGCGGAATACCACATAGGGTGCTACTTCATAATACACAGCGCTAGATACAAGAGAACGACCTCTAAAAGTGTCGTTTGTAAAACAATCTCGTTGATTTTCTGAAATCAAAATAATAGTTGTCCTATAATTTCATCACCATGAAAAACTTGAATGTAAAGACTCCAATGCACATCAAATAATCCAAGCATCTAATTCACCTGAGAAAAACATGCTTAAAAGTGTCAACATTAAAGTTGATGAGTTCATAGATAAGTATAAAATATGAATTTAAGTTTCAACTGAATGTATTTTGTCCACTGTATCACACAGTACCACATGTAAAAATCCCAAGATTTATAAAGAATGCACGACACATTTTATGTCACCAAAAGTACCAATCTTATCCCAAAGATTTATAAAGAATGCATGACCAATTTAATGTCACCAAAATGTTTCAAGTATGTATTGCCACTTTATTCAAGGAAACGTAAATATCCATGTGAGTATAAAACAATGTTTACGATTACTCTAAGCTCATGAAACTGAAGCTAATAATAAAATTAAGAATTCATATGTATTTGTTGGGCCCAGTAGTCCCAACTAGATCCGACATTTTAACACAGTTCGTTCCCAGTGTATAGCTAATCACCCTGAACGGGGGTTGCCCAACCCGAATAATCTATTTTCATAACATAGCGCGCATACAACAGTCTATAACGTACGTTTTCCCAGTGATACGAATCACCAACGGGGAATATCAATCCAAATAGATCATATTTTATAACATTCGCGCTCACCACCAATTGGATTTACAGTTCATGCGCAGTGACGTAGACTTGTATGTAACCATCACAGGTTCCCCTCCAAGAACACCCGGGCAAGTGATTTAAATAATATTTTCCCATCATGGTGTTCCTCCAAGAACACCCGGCAGTAAATTATTGTTGGCCCCGCAGGCGCCAATCCAATCGTAATCCGACAATCATTTCGAATGTAAAGTATGTATTTGTGACCAAAAATGAAGTCAAGTAATGTATCCCATAGCGAGCTATGTAAATGAGTATGCAACCAATTTGTAATCACTATAGTAAACGCAGTATGCAAACCAAGCATGTTCTTACCCCAATATATATGGAAAACGAGAAAAAACAAGGGAGCTATAAACTCACCTTTGAACAAATAATCCACGATCAAGATATCCAAATAAATCACAACAACCGAACTGCAACGATCTCGGCCACGACCCTATAGATAATCGCTCTAATATAAATACACGTAATAAATACGATCAACGATGCGTACATCGAACGACGAAAATCATACATATTTTAATATGTATACATACATATATACATGTGATGAGAAAGACAACTTTGCGCGTCTTTAAACCTTAACCCTTAGTATATTATATGAATAAATACAAATTTTTCGTCAATCAAGCTTATGTCGTATATTTACCGAAATTCTATTTTTTAGACTTTCCGTTTTTAAAACCGAACATTGTCTTTAAATATAAATAATTTTAATAATGATCAACCGACCATTTATTTGACCCGCTATGTATTAATTTTAAAACTAACAAACCTCGCGGTAAAGTAAAACGACATTCCGAACAACTTTTGTGTTTCGCCGGAAGGCTAGAACGGAATCGAAAGTGCTCAAATCAGTTAATTAATAGATCTGACAGATTTAATAATAAAAATAACTTATTTCTATTAAAATGTAATATTCCGATTTCACTCCAGTTTCCTTCGTTATTGTAAGTTACAAGTCCCGTTTATATGTCTAAACGTTCCATAAAAAATATAATCAATATATTTTGTAAACCAAAATCAGTTCTTTCAAAATCTCGAATCCCAATCCCATGTTCCGTTTTTTCTGCTTTTAATTATTTGTTACAAAACGCGCCAAAGTCCGTTTTTAGTTCAAATCTCGTCTAAACTATATCTAGTATCGCTTATACATTAATATCAATCATGTTTTAAATATTAATATAATATTTTACTTAGACGTCGCAAGTTTAAACATATTCACACATATACTTTTATCGATATATAAACAGAAATAATCGATGCTTCGTTTTCTATTATGCCAAACGCACCCTAAGTGGTGTGGCTAAGAACCAATCGCACCCTGGTTGGTTTCCATAGCCAAACCCGCCCTTGGTGTTGGCTGCCACAACCCAACGCACCCTAGTTTGCGAAACAACAAACCAAACGAACACCCCCTTGCTGTTATAACCTTAAACCGAACCCACCCCTTTTGTTCATAACCAACCCAACGCACCCGCTGTGGTGGTTTTAAACCCAACGCACCCTCTTTGGTGCTTATAACAAAACCACACGCACCCTTGTTGCTAAGCCATCGAAACAACACCCTTGTGTTGTTTAACCACAAAACGGACGCACCCTTTTGGGTTTTTTGTCAAACCGAACGCACCCTTGTGGTGTCGGCTGAGCAAGACAAACCAACGCACCCTTGTGGGTCGTGGTTGTGGTGGCGGTGATGCGTGGGTAGGGACGAAGGGGAGGTGCGTGGCGGCGAGTGGTGTTGGGGATCGGATAGATCCAGTCACGAGGATCGTTTTTGATTTCGGTCGGAAATCTCGCCGGAAAACTTTTCCGGCGGCGGTGGTGGTGGCCGGAGGTGGCTGCCGGATTTTGGGAGGGAGAGAGTAAGAAGATGATGTATGTGTTTCATTTTTAAAAATGAAATGAAAAGAATATAAAAACTTTTATTTATATTAAAAGTTATAATCATAATGACAAGTCCCCAATTGTCTAGGGTAGATTGTGTAAATTTTTATATGGTTTTTGATAACTATCGGTTCGGGACTCGTTTGAGCGACTTAACGGATGATTCGAGTCACGAAACTTGCGCCATTGGTTTTCAAATCATTTTTCCAACAAAAATGAGTATTCATTTGATAGTATTTCATAAATATTTTATAACATTTAATAAAATATCTGTTATTCATTTTGCGAACCGGTTTAGACTCGTCCGAAATAAAAATGGATTTAAGCTCGAGTATTCGCGTTATCAACAAACGCTTTTGAATAAATGATAACTAATTTATTAAATACTTTTATTTAATAAAACTGATAATTTTATTATCTTTAATCATTTTCGGGTCGGTACGCGTCGTGTGCGATTTTCCAAAACTTTGCGAGGTTGTTTTAGCCCTCTTCTGCTTGTTTTCAGGTCTCGGGTAAAACTGAAAAGTTGTCTGGAATATCATTTCACATCAAATTGCTTTAGAGTCCGAGTCGTGAAAACGTGATTTAGATGATCGTTCTTATAAGTCAAGTCAGACCCGAAAAGTCAAAGGGTAAGATAGTTATCTAAAGTTCCGAAAATTACCGGATGTTACAAATTTCCATGAATCTGTCGCAGGCTATTTGATTCTGTCGAAGTGAATAAAGATGGCTGAAAGCCGCTTAATATTTTCCTCCAATATGCTCCACGAATTGTAGCTGAAATTAGTGATCCGGGTCAGGTTTAGTATGATGTTTACGACATTAGAAGTTTGGTTATGTGGTTTCATATACACGGAGTTATGATATTTTTATCAGTCAACTATGATATAGTTCGGTCTTATGATCACATATAGTACTTTATCCATTAATTCTGATATATACATTGAATAACTATTCATCAAAACAGATGTTGCTTCGTTCGTTTAACCTATTAACTGACACTGATTTGCCAAAGGCCTAAAAAATTATTACTCCGTATCTGAATCTTTTTTGGAAATTAGTTATGCTAAATGAGGTCTAGATTGAGTTGAAGTTGTTTATGAATTTATGGAAATATCGAAAAGCCACTAACCATCTCTTAATGGCTTATGGGCTTAGTGAATTGAGCTTATGAACTCAAATAACTATTTAAGCTCAAGATAGTGAGCCATTAAAACTGAGCACCACGTAAAAGCACTGAATTAACCCTTTTTTTCAGCCAACGCCTATTTTCATTCCAAATTCAGTAGTGATTTATTTTGTTCATTAGTGCTTAATTTTTTTTTAAAAACATTATCTTGGCACTATTTATTTGCACTAAATTCCCCACATGATTGTAATAAATGCTGCCACTTTTTATTTGCAGCCACTTCCTTTTAACTCGACGGCCAAAGTTAATCGTCTACAATAGCGTGCAACAGAGAAAGAGCAGCATCAACTGCAGATCCCAACTACTGATCATTACATTCGGGCCTCTTCAGGTTTTACCTCCAACTTGGAATACTTGAAACTCACTATATGCTATTAAATTACGTACATAGTCGATTAGCAAATTTAACCGATGAAACAGTTCGCTAAGATTGTTGATAGCTTTAAACATACAAGGATAAATGGTATTATAAAAGGAGTGAAGTCAATTTACTTAGTGCCAATTTTTACAAAAGAAAACGATTTGTTAAGTTAGGATTTGATTTTTGGATCGTTGTATATGGATTCGTGGTGGTTTCGGTATATCAGAGGTATTTTTGATCGAAATCGGCTTGTTAGTGGTTATTAGTGATCGGATTCGGTATATTAGAGGTTATCATTGATTGGATTCGGTATTAAGAAACGGTTATTTTGAGCGGGAAATTTGAAAAAACAACGAAATTATTGCTGGTGAAAAAAAAGAAGCACGTGAACCGTCCGAACATGGGGATACTACTAAATACTACGTACTAACTGGAAATCATAAACATAAAAAGTTCTTTGAAAAGCAAACAAAGTAGGAGCTTAAGGCAGTAGCTAGTTAACAAATCATATGGATAAGAATTCCATAGCATTTACCGTAAATATTTCTATTAGTGCAGAGTCTAGTCTTCAACTGAGTCCTGATCAAAATTGTTCACAAAATCATATGGATAAGAATTCCATACATAGGGAAGCATCAACGACGTTTCGGCCCTCTAACTATACTTATGACTTGTTGTGTCTATTCATTATAATCTTGATTGTCTCTAGGATACGGAAATAATCATAAAACAATGAAGACTGTTCCCCTTCAAGACC
>BQNB010037569.1:33481-49351 GCA_026074375.1 Tanacetum coccineum
CCGAGACCCTTCATCCATAGGGAGACAAACAACATTCCATGCCACTTTAGCCTTGCCACCACCCAATTTACCTTGACACCAAAGGAAACCACGCATGATTTGCTCAATATCAAGTAAAATACGAGTAGGAAGCATAAACACCGAAGCCCAAAAGACGTGTAACGAGCCAAGAACAGACTTAACAAGTTGAAGCCTTCCAGCAATCGAAAGGGACTTGTTCTTCCAATCATCAACACGAATTTGCACCTTTTCCAGCAACTCTTTACAATCTCTAAATATCAATCTTGATGAAACTAGCGGAACACCAAGATACTTAACCGGAAGACTACCCTCTTCAAATGGGAGAATCTGAAGAATAGCATGCTTGACATAATTGGTAACTCCACAAAAGTAGGCCGTACTCTTGGGAAGACTAGGAGTTAAGCCCGATACAAGCTTGAATTCATCCAAAGCTGCCATAATAACACTAGTCGAGCTGGTATCACCATAAGCAAACAAAAAAAGATCATCCGCAAAGCAAAGATTCACCAACTCCAATTTGGAACAGTAACGATGATAAGCAAAAACCTCTGACTCACGAACCCGTCTCCTAATAATGAGAGTCAAAATCTCCATAACAAGGGTAAACAAATAAGGCGAGAGAGGATCACCTTGACGAAGACCCCTTTTACCTTTGAAATACCCATGTAAAGAACCATTGATACAAATTGAGAACGAGGTAGATGTAACACATTCCATGATCCAACCAATCATACGATCATGAAAACCAAATTCCATAAGACACGTCTTCAAAAAATCCCAATCAACCGTATCATAAGCTTTCTGAATATCGACTTTAAAAGCACAACGAGGAGATCCACGGTTCAAATGATAATTATGCATTAACTCTTGAGTAAGTAGAATATTATCCGATATGCTTCTCCCCGGCACAAATGCAGACTGATTAGGACTGATTAAACCCTTTAAGCTGGATTTAATACGATTTGCAATAATCTTGCTAATGCATTTAAATAATACATTACAACAAGAAATAGGACGAAAGTCATTTACCCGAGTAGGAGCAGCAACCTTTCATGTTATATGATACTTAACAATGTTTTGCCTCAATCAATTTCTTATTTCAAACACTTTTATTTTTACGAAACCCTATATCTATCTGAAACCTAAGTTTACAATCAATTAAAGCAGTTAATCACAAAAAGAAATCAAATTGATCACATTTCTTACGTCTGATTATAACTGAGACTAACAAAACGATTTGGATCGTTGTTTTCTAAGTTACGAAAGCTCAAACTTTGCAAAGGATTTACAAAACCTGTTACTGTGTGTGAACGAAAGTAAGAGGTTATGTATGACACATGTTCCTTTTATACTTCCAAAAATAACTTTACATTTTTGACATTTTCAGTCCCTCAAGTTACTTTCATAAACCGTATTAGCCCATACAAAACTATCTTTTGAATTTGACATTTTCAATCCCTCTACTTTCTTTCGTAAACATTAATAACCCATACGAAACTTATCTTTTGCATTTTGGCACTTTCAGTCCCTCAAGTCTCTTTCGTAGACTTTTAATATCCCAAAAAAAATTTCATAACTCCCCCTTGGAGTTAGACCTATTTTCATAACAAACCTTTTGAATTATATTGCAGTTAAGTTCCTGGTTTTTTACTAAAAATATTTCATAACTCCCTCTCGAACAAATATCCATTAGAAATTTATTTCCTTTGGATAAATTTTTTTTTCAAAAAGAAGTTATTTTTGCTTTTGATAACACAATTTTGATTTTCTGATGATGAATTGACTAAAAAATTTATAACTCCCCCTTAATAAGATATCTAATTAAAGAACTTATTGAGAGATCATTAATTTTGCATTTTTGAATGCTTTTGAGAAGATTTTAAAAATCAAGAATTTCATAACTCCTCCTCGAATAGATGTCTAATTAAAGAACTTATTCAAGAGATTGTTACTTTTTGCTATTTTTCCACACTTGAATTTTTCAAACTTTGATGATTTTAGTTTGGTCCTCTGTATGAAGAATATTATGCGTCGAGTACTTCCGAAGTGTCAAATAGTTCTGTTGCTAATACTCTTTATGATGAAGACACTCCATCACCGTCTTCAATAATTGTTAAAGACAGTGATGCTCCGCAAATAGTAACTTCTTCAGAAGAACCAATCATACAAAAATCATCAACTCCAGTCTTGGAAACTCATTCTAATGAACAAATTCAAGAAAATGTTGCAGAACTTGATGGGAATACTATTATGTATTCTTTAGAAAATCCTGAGTTCGGAGAAGCTGAGTCATCTTCAAACTATCAGGACCCATCAAACATGGACGAGTTCCATCAACAACATCGCTACACTGATAAATAGACTAAGAATCATCAAATTGATCAAGTGTTTGGTGACCCTTCAAAGCCATTTCAAATAAGAAATAGACTCCGAACTGATGCAGAGTTGTGTATGTATGCCACTCACAATGAGTCTTACTGAACCCAAAAACATCAAGGAAGCTATGCTTGATCATAGTTGGATTGAATCTATGCAAGATGAACTAAATCAGTTCAAATGATTAGATGTGTGGGAACTTGTTCCATTACCTAAAGGCAGACTTGCAATCAAGGTAAAATAGCTTTGGAAAAACAAGACGGATGCTGAAAACACGATTATTCAGAACAAATCACGTCTCATTGCAAAGGGTTATAGGCAACAAGAAGGAATAGAATTTGCGGAGTCGTTTGCTCTAGTAGCAAGACTAGAAGCTGTTCGCATGTTTGTAGCTTACGCAGCTCACAAGAACTTTACAATATACCAGATGGATGTGAAGACTGCATTCCTGAACGTTCTATTAAAAGAAGAAGTTTTTGTAAGTCAGGCCGACGGATTTGTAGATCCAGACTTTCCTAATTACGTTTTTTTGGTAAAGGGGACTGACCTCGGTAAAATAAATTAATAGCCCAAAAAGCCGATAAGTACAATGGAATGTGGCTGAATACCACATTAACCTTAAGCTCAAGCTTGAACAACCGCTAAATCATATGACATGCCATATGATTTAGTGGTTGTTAAGAAAGGTCTATACGGTCCCAAACAAGCTCCTCGAGCATGATATGACAAGCTTTCTTCCTTCTTGATTGAACACCATTTCACAAAAAGTATTGTTGATCCAACACTGTTTACACAAAGACACGGGGAGGACATTTTATTAGTTCAAATATATGTCGATGACATTATTTTTGGTTCCACAAATCTAGTTTTTTCAAACCGATTTGCAAAACTAATGAAAGATAACTTTGAAATGTCAATGATGGGTGAGATAAAGTTCTTTCTAAGACTTCAGATTAATCAATCCCCTCGTGGAATCTTCATAAACCAATCACAATACACTAGCTTCTTTTTTTTTGGGTAAAAGGGAAATCAATACCCCGGTAAATTGCATTACACCAAAAAAACATTGAAGTACAACGGATGGGGGTGAAATCCCCCATCACGGCCCGTTACATAGGCAAAAATAAGCAATCATAAGTTGCTACAACCCTTTCCACTTCACAAGAACGACATGCCGTTCTTATGATAAACAGAAAACAACTAATTCCTACCTAAACCTTTAACCTTGAAGTCAAATTGATCACAAAATTCTTGATAATCGCTCGGGTATTCTTCAAATTGAACTTCATAATCATCATAAGCATCCTCTTCCAATGAATGCCCACCACCACCACTTGATGAACAAGGAAAAGTATTACCATCATTAGAAAACACAGGACGGAAAAATGTGATACTGTTACAACACCAATGGCTACTGCCAAAATCGATGCAGATTTACAGTGTACTCAAACTGATCAAACTAAATACCGTAGTATGATTGGAGGACTCATGTATCTCACTGCAAGTCGACCAAATATTGCATTTGCAACATTTGTATGTGCACGTTATCAGGCACGCCCAACTAAGAAACACCTCAAAGAGGTAAAAAGGATCTTTCGGTACCTCCGACAATCCATTAACAAGGGATTGTTGTACTCGAAGGATTTTGGATTTGTGCTAATTGTGTATTCAGATGCAGATTTAGCAGAGTGCCTTGATGATTTTAAAAGCACATCTGAAGTACTTCAGTTTCTAGGAGACAAGCTAGTCAGCTGGTCGTCGAAAAAGCAGGATTCTACAGCTATGTCAACTACGAAAGCTGAGTACGTATCTTTGTCAGCATGCTGCGCACAAGTCATTTGGATGAGAACACAACTGCTTGATTATGGATATCGATACAACAAGATTCCGATGTACTGTGACTCAAAAAGTGCAATTGCCATTTGATGCAATCCGGTACAACATTCACGTACAAAACACATTAATATCCATTGTCATTTTATCAAGGAGCATGTTGAAAAAGGTACAATTAAACTTTACTTTGTCGGGACGGAATACCAACTTGCTGATCTATTTACTAAAGCCCTTCCAAGAGAAAGGTTTGAGTATTTAGTTCACAGGATTGGTATGAGATTTATGACTACAACTGAGTTGGAACGTCTCACAAAGTTATCTTCTTGAATGAAAGATCATACATCAAAAACTATTGTAAATACGTTTCAAAAACAAAATACAAAATTGAAAAATTAAAAACCATCAAAAATAATTTTTTCTTCTTTTCTTTTTCTAAAAAATGAAAAACAAATAAATTTTAAAAAATACAAACATACAAGAATATAATTTAAATGATTCAAACTCATATCTTCTCCGTTTTTATCAGTTTCATGATATTGTTTTCACAAAAAGTGGTTCTTTTTTTGGGCAAAGGGTTACCCCGGTAAAGTATATTAAAACCGAAAATGTTAAGTACAAATGAAATATGGCTGAAGTACCACATTAACCTCAAGCTAAACAGCTTGATAAACACCTAAATCTAGTGCTTATGACATACCATAAACACTTACAACTCTAGAGACAACTAAATGCAATTAGAATAAATGACTCAAATGAACAAGCTAACAAGCAGCAGCCGTGAAAGATGAACTTCCACCGGTTATAAATCATGAACCGAGGGGGAGTAAATCATTTACAAAATGATCTTAAAATGCTAAAATATGTGGTTTGTAATCATAATCCATTCACGAAATAAGGATTTCTTAAAAAACATCTTTCAAAATTAATCAAAGTTTAAAAAATTCAAGTGTGGAAAAATAGCAAAAAGTAACAATCTCTTGAATAAGTTCTTTAATTAGACATTTATTCGAGGGGGGTTATGAATTCTTGATTTTCAAAATCTTCTCAAAAGCGTTCAAACCTGCAAAATTATGAAATTTTTTTTAGTAAAAAACGGGAACTTAACTGCAAAATAATTCAAAAGGTTTGTTATGAAAAAATTTCATAACTCCCCCTTGGAGTTAGACCTATTTTTATAACAAACCTTTTGAATTATTTTGCAGTTAAGTTCCCGTTTTTTACTATAAAAAATTTCATAACTCCTCCTCGAACAAATATCCATTTGAAATTTCTTTCCTTTTGATAAAAATTTTGTTCAAAATTTTTGCTTTTGATAACACAATTTTAATTTTCTAATGATGAATTGACTGAAAAATTTACAACTCCCCCTCAATAAGATCTTATTAAAAACTTGTTGAGAGATAGTTAATTTTGCAGTTTTGAACGCTTTTGAGAAGATTTTGAAAATCAAGAATTTCATAAATCCCCCTCAAATAAATGTCTAATTAAAGAACTTATTCAAGAGATTGTTACTTTTTTATATTTTTCCACACTTGAATTTTTCAAATTTTGATGATTTATGAAAGATGTTTTTCAAGAAATCCTCATTTTGTGAATGAATTATGATTACAAACCATATATTTTAGCATTTGAAGATCATTTTATGAATGATTTACTCTCCCTCAGTTCATGATACGTTTAAGCATTGAAAGAATCACTTTTTGTGAAAACAATATCATGAAACTGATAAAAACGAAGAAGATATGAGTTTGAATCATTTAAATTATATTTTTGTGTTATAGTATTTTTCAAATTTTTTTTCATTTTTTAGAAAACGAAAAGAAGAAAAAAATATTTTTGATGGTTTTAAATTTTTGACTTTTGTATTTTGTTTTTGAAACGTATTTACAATAGTTTTTGATGTATGATCTTTCATTCAAGAAGATAACTTTGCGAGACGTTCCAACTCAGATGGAGTCATACATCTCATACCAATCCTGTGAACGAAATACTCAATCCTTTCTCTTAGAAGGGCTTTAGTATAGATCAGCAAGTTGGTATTCCGTCCCGACAAAGTAAAGTTCAATTATACCTTTTTCAACATGCCCCTTGATAAAATGATAACGGATGTTAATGTGTTTTGTACGTGAATGTTGTATCGGATTGCATGAAATGGTAATTGCACTTTTTGAGTCACAGTACATCGGAATCTTGTTGTATCGATATCCATAATCAAGCAGTTGCGTTCTCATCCAAATGACTTGTGCGCAGCATGCTGAAAAACATACATACTCAGCTCCGCAGTTGACATAGATGTACAATCATGCTTTTTTGATGACCAGCTGACTAGCTTGTCTCCTAGAAACCGAATTCCTCCAGATGTGCTTTTATAATCATCAAGGCACCCTGCAATATCTGCATCTGAATACGCAATTAGCTCAAATCCAGAATCCTTCGAGTACCACAATCCCTTGTTAATGGATTGTCGGAGGTACTGAAAGATCATTTTTACGTCTTTGAGGAGTTTCTCAGTTGGGCGTGCCTGATAACACGCACATACAAATGTTGCAAATGCAATATCTAGTCAACTTGTAGTGAGATACATGAGTCCTCCAATTATACTACGGTATTTAGTTTGATTAGTTGGAGTACCCTGTAAATCTGCATCGATTTTGGCAGTAGCCATTGGTGCCGTAACAGTGTCACATTTTTCCATCCTTTGTTTTCTAAAAAGCTCCATAGTGTATTGTGATTTGTTTATGAAGATTCCGATAGGGGATTGATGAACCCGAAGTCCTAGAAAGAACTTCATCTCACCCATCATTGACATTTCAAAGTTATCATTCATTAGTTTTGAAAATCTGTTTGAGAAAACTATATTTGTGGAACCAAAAATAATGTCATCGAGATATATCAAAATGAGTTTCCAAGACTGGAGTTAATGATTCTTGTGTGATTGGCTTCTTCTAAAGAAGTTACTATTTGCAGAGCATCACTGTCTTCAACAGTGATTGCAGACGGTGATGGAGTGTCTTCATCATCAAGAGTATTTGCAACGGAATTATTTGACACTTCGAAAGTACTCGGGGCATAATATTCTTCATACAGAGGACCAAACAAGTTATCCAAGTCTTGATGTGACGGTATTTCATTCATTTCGTCTGATGAATCTTGAAAATTTGAGTAGTTTAGATCGGGTCCTGAATTGTTGCATTCAGAAGCCATAGTTGTGAGTTCATCAAATTTGACATGGATTGTTTCCATTATATTTTTAGTTTGGCAGTTGTATATACGAAAACCTCTTGATGACTCAGAATAACCAATAAAGATACCAATGTCAGCCTTCGGTTTCATTTTCCCAAGATCATTACGATCATTTGTTGGATAGCAAAGAGATCCAAACACATGAAAGTATTGAACATTGGGTTTCTTCCTCGGAATCAACTCATAAGGAGTTTTATTGTACCGAGTGTGCACAATAGAGCGATTCTGAGTAAAGTAAGCAGTAGCAATAGCTTCGGCCCATAGAAATTATGGAGTTTTTGAAAAAATGAGCATTGTTCATGCAGCCTCGACAAGTGTACGATTTCTACGTTCAACAACACCATTTTGTTGAGGCATTCGAGCAATTTATGTATAATGAATAATGCCTAGCTTTGCATAAAATGACCGCAATTTCTCATTTTTGAACTCAGTTCCATTATCAGTTCGGATCTTTAGAATTTGAGCCTTGAAATCCTTTGAACTTGATTTATGAAAATGATGATTGTATCCGGAGCCTCATCTTTGGTACAAGAAAGTATACCCAAGTGTAGAGAGAATAATCATCGACAATCACAAGAATATATTTCTTTCCATTGATGCTTTCTATCCTTATTGGTCCACACAAATCCATATGAATTCATTCAAGTTTGAATTCTGTGCGAGGAACCAACTATGATGGAAATGAAGTTTTCTTGTTTTTTCCTTGCTCACATGTTGAACATAAGTGATTTCTATCATACTTAAATTTCGAAAGCCCGTCAACTAGATCTTGTGACGTGAGTTGATTAATGGTACCAAAATTCAAATGAGAAAGCCTTCGGCACCATAACCATGATTTTCTTGATGTTGCTTTGGACATTAAACACACTGACGAAGAAGTCGCCAACTCAGAAATGGAGATAGTGTAGAGATTAGATTCTCGAGAACCAATAAGCAAATCATCACCCTCCAAATTCTAAACATAGCAAGTGTTTAAACGAAAGTCTGCTTCTAAATCTCCATCACAAAATTGTCTGACTAAAAATAAGTTGTGTTTGAGGCCTTCAACATAGTATACGTGACATATCATGAGATTGCCTTAAACATAATATCCATAAAAATATCAGTGATTGGCTGCGAAAGTGAATTCAACCCCAAGTGACTATTCCCATGAATTTCTCAATGAAATTTCTTAGCAGTGAAAGATTGCCATTCATATGCTTCGAGCACCCGCTATCAACAATCCCAAGGACGAGCTAGATCACCTGCATCACATGAAACAAATGCATATGGAAGAGTGGACAATTTGGCTACCCATTTCTAAGTGGTAACTGGTGTGTTAGATTTATCAAACACGGGTACTACTCTTTGGTTCACTAGAGAGTGATGGAGCAATTTTGCTCTTAGGTGTCCAAGTAAAACATTGATGGTTTTCAAACCATTTCTGCCACTTTCTACTTGTTGCAATTTTATTTTTTATGTAATTGCTAAGTGTCATACTTTGACTAGAATCATGAGATAGTGGTAACACACTAGAGACCTTATTTGTTGCTGTTGGGGTTTTAGCAACACTTAATCTAGATTTTGAAACTATAGAAGTAGCTCTTAAATTCTTAGATTTCGCTATTATGGCGGTAGTGAATAAGGCTCTTTTTACCTTAGAATATCTAGACAAAGCATAACTAGCAACACATTTTTCATGAGAAAGTAAAAACACATCTTTACCACAAGAAACACAAACAATATTCGAACCGTCATTAATAGCATTTACAGTCTTGGTATTTAATACACTTGCATTTGATTGACATACATCCGAATGCACTGTTTCACGCTTATTAGAATCTATACTAACTTTACTTGACATCTTCCGAACATGTGCAGATGGTCTCTTATCATTAGTGTTCTTCAAGACTCTATCATTTGGTTTAGTGTCCTTATACTTTGGTCTTCTAACACTATTAGAACTTTCTACACCCGTGGAATTAGAAACATTCATGTTAGATTTAGAATCCAACGATTGTGTCTTGGTTTTTGTGATTCCATGCAGTCCTCGTGTGATTACATTCGCACTCTATTTTTGACTTTGCTTATTTTTTGGTGTAGAATGTGAAGTGACTGGTTTTGACCTATTTGTATTGACCTTAGTATTTGACACTTTCTTAGCCTTAACTGCTATGTTTTTAGGCAATGGTGTTACACAAAGAAGTGTTCCCGAGGTCTCAGATTTATCAAACTTAGTGTTCACATTCTTTCCCTTGTCAATGGTTTTAAGCTTTTTCTTAAGTTCAGATATTGTTATCAAAAGATCTTGATTCTGAGCCCACACATCAGCATAAGCATATGTCTTTTGATTAACATGTTCAATCAACTCATCAAGCTCTTTTTGATGTTGAGTCCGTGTTGCTTTTATTGAAATAAAAAGCTTTTGATATTTAAGTTTAATACTTTCTCTTTCTTTAACAACATAATCCACTTGAGTTTTTAGCAACACGCTCTCTTCATTTATTGTTGACAAGTTTGACTTCCAAGAGATGTCACAAGCCATTTTCTATTTTTGATGTTGTGATTTGAGTTCGAAATCAATACTTTGAGCTTGTGATCGCTTAAAATAATTTTCAAGAAATTTGATTCTTTTGAGTAAATTGGCTTGGATATCTGTAGAGTCACTTGAACTTTTTGCAAGTTCATTTCTTAACATCTTATGTTTCTGTTCTTAAACAGAAATAATCACACAATCTTGAATTTCTCTAGTCAAAGATACTTCCAAAAGTGAATCAATTTCTGTTTGGAAAACATTCTCTTTTGGAGATTTTTCTGTAACTTTCTGTTCCATTGATTCAAAAATATTTAACATTTCATGTACTTCTTCAATGAGTTCTTGTTTAAGTGCTTTCAAAGTCGTTGACAAAGATTCAGACATCGAAATTACATTTTATAAAACTCTCTTAAAGAATTTTGGCTGTCAGATATCCATCTCCTTTTTCTATCTTCTAAAAGAGTGACATCAATTCGTGTTTGTAAATCGTTAATTGCTAAATCCATTTTGTCAAACATTTTTAGCAATTTACTCTCTTTTAGCATTTTTGGACTTGGTAAATCCAATGTATCTTCTTCTGTCTCATAACTATCATTGGAGGTAGAAGGAATTGAAAAATATGTTTGTTTAGCAGAAGGTTCTTGTTGAGGAACAAATATGTCATAAAGAGCATTTAATTTTTCATAATTAAGTTTAACCATTTTGTTTCTCATTTTCAATCGACTTTCTTCCGCATCTTCTAAGGTTTCCTTAGAATTAGGTGAATCTATTTTTAAACTAGTGCTATGAAGCATTTCACCATCATACATTTTGGGTTGTGCTGCAATGGCTTTCTTGAGACATTCGGGATTCTTATAACCCAACTCAGCTTTAAGAAAAGGATCATAAACTTTATTTGGTTCTTTTCTAAGCATGTGAATTGTTTGAATTGATTGACCCATTTTATAGACAATACGATCATGAGAACTCAAATTCTATTTGAGATCACAAATATCTTCAAGATATCGATTTTCTCGTTCTTTGAAAGCCTTTTTAGCTAACTGAGTTTCATGTTGAATTATTATCTTTTCATTTTCAATTTTGGAAAAATCATTTTCAATTTTATCTTTTTCTTTCAAAATCCATTCAATGGTGTCCTTATCAGCACGTATTTCACGTTCCAACTCATCACATGTTTCTTTATATTTTGAACATTGAATTGTTTTTTACTCAAATGTTTTGACCCGATCCTTAAACGTCTCAAGCTCCTTTTGTAGCAACTGTTTTTTCTTTTTAAGCTCATTGTTTAATCGTTTTTGATTTTCAGCTTCTCTTTGAACATTATATGCCAGCATTTTAATATCATGGTATTCATCATGAGCAGTTGAATCATGTTCAGATGTGCCACCATTATTTTCCACATAAGGATCATCAAATATGTTATTTGAATCAATTTGATCATCAGCAGATGTGTGAATAATAGTTTTACTTTTCACACGATTCACTTGTTCATGAATCCTGGTTGAAGCATTTACCTCACTGACAACCTTTGCATCATAGGATGGTTCAGATGTAGCATTGTCATCGGCTGATTGAATTCGAGCCATCATGATTACTGCAGCAGTTAAATTTTCTAATGTCTCATCTCCATAAGAATTATCGAGCATTAAATCATTTTCTTCGTCCTTGAGGTTGCTTCTAACTTCATCTTTCATCGCTAGCAACATTTGTTCTCTGAAATACTTTGCATCATGAACTCTTGTTTTCTGACAATCACGAGCATAGTGGCCTTTGTCATTACAGTTGTAACACTAAACATTTTCCTTTCTTGGATTTGACTCAGTTCGTGGAACACGCTGAACAATCTCATTGCTGTCATCATTCCCAGTTCCTGCATTAAATGCTTGATTCTTGTTCTGTCTCCCAGCATTCCTATTACCATTTCCACCATAACCTGCATTCTTGGTTTGTATATCAACTCTACCATCCTAAATCACAGCTTGATTTCTTATGTTTGAAGAAGTACGAAGATGGTTATTGGTAGGTGTGGAGAACTTCTGAGTGATTGCTCGAGCTAATAACATCATGGCAGTTGTAAGCTTATCTTCTTAAGAATTCCCTTGTAACTCCCCTTGATATCCGTCTTCATAATCAACAACTAATGAAGGATGTGTGACATAGTATGGTTGTGGTAAATAAGAAGAATGAGCATGAAATTATGAAGAGGAAGCATTTAAATGAGAAAGAAAGGCTAATAGATCATGATTCTTAGCAGCTTTCTTTGCTTTGGATGCTTGAACATGTGGTTCAAATTGTACTAAAGAATTATCTAACTAATCATATGAAAATACGTCTCATGTTTAATTGTGATGAATCATGGTAACATATTTGCTCCATTCGGGTTGCAAGCAATTGAGAAACTTGGTGTTGATTGCCACTGGAATAGGGCGAACATTATTACGATCCATAATATTCACAAGTGTTGTCAATCTCTCGTACATGGATTCTAATGATTATCCTTTCTTTGCTGCAAATTTGTCAAACTCATCCATGAGTCGTGAATGTCTCACCTGATTAGTAACATCAGAACCAAACATAAACCTTTTAATTCGTTCCCACATATCCTTAGAATTTTTGCACGCATCCACTGAATTGTATATATCGTTGGGTATAGCTTGAAGAAGATAATTCATGACTCTCACATCAGTAATGTATTGCTTCTTGTTTCCCTCAGTCATTTTGGACAATGGTTCAAGTATCTGCTCAGAAGGCTTGTCTGGATTAGGAATCATTGGCCTGTCATAAGGTCCTTTCTTAATTGAACATCACATTCGATCCCCCTCTTCAAGCTTATTATCCAAAAACCTTCTGAACCTACTCTCCCATGGAATATAATTCCCTTTCTCAAGCATTGAAGGTCTTTCATTAGCTCCTGAGTCCGTTAAAGTTTGTTGATTTGAAGTAGACATGTTGTGTCGAATGATTACAATGCAAACTTGGATCGTTTTGGAGATAAAGTCTTGTAATCATGAAGTTAACGAGCAATTACAACCTTGTCTTGTATTACAATGAAGTAACCTTGAAGAAAGTAAACCTTGATTTGTTACGAAAGTCTAAGTAACACGTAAGCCTTTTACAAAATCTTAATTTTCCAAGATTAGAAGATATGAAACCTCTTAAACTGTATTACGAAACCTAAATTATAAGATATGAAACTTGTGAAACAGTGTTACAAAACCTACCAACTGTGTTACGAAACCTCTGAAACTGTATTACGAAACGCAGTGACTGTGTTACGAAACCTCTGAAACAGTTTACGAAACCCCAAAACTGTGTTACGAAACATCTTCCAATGAGATACAAAACCTTCCAATATGAAAACGATGTTACGAAACCTCTTGTGTACGAAACCAAGTCTTACAAAAACTCAACTGTAATATGAAACCTCTTATACGAAACTGTCAGATAGTAAACTGTGTTACGAAACCTCACATATGAAACTCTGTTACGAAACCTCTGTTACGAAACCTCTTGTATGAAACCTTCAATAAGGAAACCATTTACGAAACCTCTGTATATGAAACCTGTGTTACGAAAGCTTGAAGTACGAAACCAAAACCAATCTTTTGATACGAAACCTCTAGTTACGAAAGCTTCCACAGTCTATGAAACCAAACTATTACCGAAAGCTCCATTTTACGAAACCTACTTTTGTAAATTACAATATCCCTTACTTTCGTAAAATCCAAGAAACCTCTAACTTTTGTAAAATCTTAGCTAAGAAACCTAACAATTTGAATTTTAAGCATTTTAGAGTGATAATATCAATGTTATCTTTTCACATTGATAAATTCTAGATCACGAAAGCTATAGAAAAGTGTTACGAAAGCTAGACTATGTTACGAAAGCTAAGAAACTCTTACGTAAAGCAGTTACCGAAACCTCAACAATGATATGAAAGCTCAAAAACTATAATACGAAAGCTATTTCCCGCCTAAAAATAGTTACCGAAACCCATTTCCTGGTTTACGAAAGCTCTCAAATCTATATTTTTCTATCAAATTCAATCCAAAGCAAGTATTTTTCGAAAACTAGTTATTAAACCTACAAACTGATAGTTACGAAAGTTATATTATAACGTTTTAAGATCAAAAACTTTTTGTAAATTTAATCACTCTACGTTCTTACGAAACCTACTGCTCGTCGTTAAGAAAGCTTTTTGATCAAAAATTCTCACGATTATGCTCGATTTGATTCACGAAACACACACTATATCTCTCCCAGCGATAGATACCACTTGTTATATGTCATTTTTGGATAGTAGATATCATACGAAAGTGAAAGGAATAAAGGAGAGGAGCCAGAGGGTATTTTTCATTATTTTCAAAGTTTTCATTCCAAAAGGGAAAATAGAAATGGGAGGGAGAGGTGAATTAAAAAATGTAAATACTTGTATAAATACCCCTCCTAGATGGGTATTTATACTTATTGTTGTTCATATTCTATTTTCCTAACTTTAGTCAAACATTGGTCAACTTTACTTAACTTTGACCAAGATAGACTTTATTATATTATAATTACTAATAAAACTATAAAACTAAACAAAACTATATAAAGACCAATTCATCTAATAATAAACACTTTTCTTAAACCTAACATTGATCTACGGGAGCCCTTCACGTGAATTCTCGATCAAATGTGGTTTACGTCAAGGTGATCCTCTAATTCCCTTCTTATTCATTATTGTCATGGAAGGGCTGCATTTAGCGTTAAAAGATGTGGTTGATACAGGCCTTCTTCGTGGAATAAATGTGGGAGATACTAGTTATAATATATCACATCTATTTTACGCGGATGACATCGTGATAATTTCTACTTATTGGAACAAGCAAGATATGGGCAATATTATTAGAATTTTGCAGGTATTTTATCTTGCTTCGGGCCTCAAACTCAATATTTCAAAGTCGCATGTCTATGGTCTTGGGGTGAGTTTGAATGATATCGAAGACATGGCTCGTGACACGAGATGCACTAGTGGTAATATTCCATTTTCTTACCTTGGATTGCCGATTGGTTCTAATATGAATTTGATTGATAATTGGCAGCCTTTGATTGATAGGTTTCGTGCTAAACTTTCTTCCTGGAAATGAAGCTTTTTGTCAATTGGGGGTCGTTTAACTCTAATAAAATATGTGTTAGGAAGTATCAACATCTATTATATGTCAATTTTAAATGTCCAGAATCCGTGCTCAATTCGTTATAATCCATTCGGGCTTCTTTTGATATTGGTGATTTGGAGATTGGAAGTTTGAAAGCCTTTAATCTCGATCTTCTTCAAAAATGGCGATGGCAGTTCGTTTATAATCCTGACTCTTTATGGGTTCGTGTGATTAAAGTGATTCATGGTGTTGATGCGGATTTAGATCTGAAAGGGTGTAGCTATAGCGGTATATAGTCCTCTATTATCTCTACCTATTCTATGTTAAATGCTCGCGATATCATTTCGTCATACACTTCGCGTCATAAGGTGGGTGATGGTATGTCCATTCGCTTTTGGAAAGACAATTAGGTTAGAAATAGGCCTTTGCTTTCAAGGTATAATAGATTATATCATCTATATTCTAATGAAAATTGTGTGCTTTCTGATCGAATTATCAACAATACATGGGCTTGGAATTAGAATAGAGAAAGTATAGGAAGTCGAAGTTAAGCAGTTTTAGAATATATGATTTCGGATCTAGGGAAGGTTTGTTTGAGCAATCTTCCTGATGCTTGGTCTTAGAATATCTTGGATGATGGTAATTTTTCAGTCCAAGCCACGAGAATTCACATCGACAATTGCTTGTTGCCATCGTGAAGCCCAAGTACTGGATGGTCTAAGCTTTTACCAGGTAAGGTAAACG
>BQNB010037570.1:0-49350 GCA_026074375.1 Tanacetum coccineum
AACAAACAACAGCCTCGTCTCATTACAAATCCAACATCAAATCCAAGATCTAACCTAAACTCATCGTCATATCCACAACAATAACTCCCATCTTTAAATCCTAATCAAGACTCGATCATCTAATTAATCAAAGATCTCAGATCATACGTTTCGAGTTTAGCAATTAACGTTTTGACCTTTGAAGATCAATAACTAGAAACAATACCTCATTATAGATCCGTGTTGAGCTTAGCTCGTTTGATATATGAAATTAAAGAATGACTAATAACACTTTGTTATAATCATTTCTTTGTTTCGTTTGACACAACTCAAAACAAAATCATACACTTTACCCGAGACCTCACATGGAGACCTTGAAGCCAAAATCGTTAAAAGCCCTTCAATCACAAGTGGGTAAAAGAGATGAAGTCTCGAAGGTCTTTAGTTCGGTTCATATTAAATGAGATCGAATAGTGGTGGTTTGTTTTGGTACTTGTGATGTGATACGAATGATATATGATGGGGGCGGTCATGTATGAAATAGGATTGCAAGTGAATAATTGTGGATCTGTTCTTGAGAAATAGGAGGGAGATAGGATAATTTTTTGTGACTGCGTGTGTTTGCGATTAGGTTATGAGGAGTAAAATTAGGGTAACTAGTCTTATATCCCTAATCCCTGTTGGATCCGGTACTTAGTTGTAAAACATGGGCCAGATTTTGTTACTTTGGTGATGGGCCGAATGTAATTGAAAATTATGGGCTCAAGTATATGGTTTGGGATATAAGTTTGGTGGCAGCCAGACTTCACTCTAAATATGGGCCAAAAATGTGTGAATTGTGGGCTGTCATGAATATTGGATATGACTTGTTATTTGTTAAGCATGGGTATTTTATGATGTTTGAGCCGGGTACTAAAATGCTATCACGACAAGTTTGACTAGACAAATGTGGATTCGTTAACGACAATTCAAAATACCATTTGTCCTAGTTCAACAACTTTCACGAACAACAACACAACAAACACAATACATTACACTAAAAACGATCCTTATCAAAATTCACCTTCATTCATAACGGCTATTATTAAACTTTAATGACCACAGGATTTTTGTACGATGCTACTTATTTGGGATTGAAGTAGGCTTTCATAGGGCGTGTACTTGCTTTTGTGATTCTTTCTACGTATACCCACAAAGTAGCTATCACTTTAAGGAGTTATATTGTAGTATTCAGTGTCTCACGTAGTTGAGGAGATTTTAAGTGGTGATGTATTCTTTGTATACTTTTGGGCGAGTATATGGTACTCAGAGATTTGTCTCTGCACCGTTCCTTCGTCATACGGATAGTACAAGATTAAGTCACAAGTGAAGGATTATGCTTCAATCAGTGGTCATCAGTATTAGCCGATAGAATAGATAAGGGGATTTAGATCGGGTTAATCATGAGAGATTTGTAAAGAGAGTATCGACATCTTCTCACATACTATTGCTTATGCAATCACGGGTTATGAAGCTAAGTAAGCAGTTCTAGTTGGCATATGATGTACACATATATAGGATGATTCCTCAGTTAGTCATCATCTTGGAAGGAGAAATATGTACATCCGGTACTTAGTTGTTTTTATGTTATCGTTTTGATGTTACAGTTTCGACTACATAGCGGGATAAATTACTTACACTCGGGACTTAGTTGACTTTGGTGAAACAATTTAAATGGGTACATCCGGGACTTAGATGACTTTGATGCAACCGATTAGACTACTTAGAGGGATAAATTGCGTACACTCGGGACTTAATTGACTTTAATGTAGCAATTCATATCTACACTTTCCTGAAGGGAGAAAAGTGCATTTCCGGGTCTTAATTGATTTTGGTGCTACAGTTTCGACTTCGGAAAGGGGATAAGTGTGTACTTTGGGCTGAATTCAAACAAAACTGGAATGCTTCCTAAGTGAGATGATGTTGATGATATCATCCCTCCCTCAAGAACGGTGTATTAATTCTTATCAGTCTTAGGGGTGTCTGTTTGGGAGGGAGCAGAAGAAGTTCAAAACATAATTCATATCTAAGCCAAAGTATTCGGATAAGAGAACTTCAAGGATGACAAATGACAAGCAGATTCTGGAAAACTTCGTCATGACCAGAAGTGCAAGAAAATGAAGCTTTTTAAGACATGCAGCTAATTCAGAAACTTCGAGATGACCAGAAGCATATGAAGAATGTTTTTGAAGTCATGTCAGGAAGTTATGAGCAGAAATCCAATCAAGACCGAAATCATCGGTAAGAAAAAACTTCTATGTCATCCGCAGCAGTATGTTCGTCTACAAGCTGAAGAAATAAAGCTGGAGTATTCAAGTAGATCGTCGAAGATATTCTCAAGGAATACTGGACTTCATTCTTATCATTTTTCTTTATTTTGCTGGTAGGGAACATTGTAACCAATTCACGTGTGACGCCATCTTGGAGGGAGATTGTTAGTCTCACTTTTTAGTGAAGCTGGCGTCTTACACGTGAATTAGACTAGTCTTGGACACTGCGTGTCACGCAGGGGTCATTTATGTAAACTAGGAATAGTTTGCTTTTTCTTTTAGTATAAATACCCCTCATGGCTCTCCATGAGGGGTGGTTGGTGATCATTTGTATTTTCATCTTTCTCTTTCTTAATCTAATATTTCACAAGTTTTCTCCAACCTCTCTCTAACTTTCTCTCACTAAAACATAATGTCTCATCTTTTGTTCTTTGATCAACTAAGACCCCCCGAAAAGGTGTTTTATATCGTTGTACAGGGTCATACTTGCCCGTGTGTTCTTAGCTTTATCCGGTAATTCGTGTTATAAATTTAAAACTAGTAGTCGCGAGACACATCAGCAATATAGTAAAGTTAAACAATTATAACTAGTATTTTTAGTAGTCGATAATAATTTTGAGACATACAAAAAAGGAAATATAGACGATAATTTTGGGACGGAGGTAGTATGCAAGAGAAAAGTTAGGAAAAGGGTGAAGCAAATAAAAACATTTGGTTCCTATTTATAGGCAATTTTGAAATTTAAATTATTCCCTCATATGGTAACTGTGCGGATCCACCGTACCTTGGATCCATCTTCCTTTTTGGTGGATCCGTGGGTAGCAGCTAGCTATTATTTTATTTTTAGTGGTTAACCACAAATCTTTACAAAATATTCTAATTGTACTTAATAATCAGATTTAATAGACCCATTAGCCATTGTTTTCACACACATCTCAACACCATTCTCTCTACTATCCATCAAAAGTTCTCCTTACACCATAAGGACGAATTTCCACCATCATTTCTCTCCTAAAATACCTCAAAACCTCTGCCATCTCCAGAAGTAGTACTCAAAAACATTAAGCAAGGTGTCGGGTATTATTTTTCGGTTAGTACGAAGCTTGTAGTCAATTGGAGGCTTGAAGGTTGCTCCAAACCTTTATCTTTACTCATTGTAATCATACTTGGGTAAATTCTTTTAATTTCCAGAATGTTTATGCTTATTATGCTTGTTGAACCTTTGTTTTTGCTTGAAATAATCATGGAGTAGTGATTCGTCCCGAAAGACTAGTCGAGTAATATAATATAGTAATCACGTCGGATAAAAATTACTTTAGGAAAAGTAATAGATAACCCTCCGGATGTCGTTTCCCAACGAGAGATGAATTTGAAATTCACGAGAGCGTTTTGTTTGATGCTTGAATGAAAAATATTTTGGTTTTTAGTTTCTAAACTAAGTATATAATAAAAACAAACTATATAAAACTAGATGACAATAAGCAAGCTAATAAATGAAGAGGTATATAATAAAAGATATGCTTGCTAAGAGAATTGATTAGATCCTTAAGTGTGAATTAAATATACAATTAAGTCCTTATCGATGAATCAATATCTTTCTAACAAATTATCTTCTCACAACGTTGGCTTATATTGAAAACAACTTTTATTAAGATATCGATTACTAAATTAATGCCTAGTTATTCTTACGGCTTTTGCCCGCTCGAATAACCAAAACAATAATCTACGTAATATAAAAATCACTAATCAATATTTTTACTTTTCTATTAATCACACTTAATTCACTAAACAATTTATCACTTAACAAGCATATATAAAATCTACTCACTAAGCATATTAATCAACAAATAAGCAAACATAATCATCATAAGCTAAATAAATCTAAACTACTAAAATTAAAAAGAGAAAGAAGATAGAACCGTATGATAAATCGAATCAAATTAAAAACCACCCGATCTAATAAACTTATTTAAAATCTAAAGCTTAAAACTTGATTAATATCTAAATAACTAATTAGCTAGTAAAGGTATGAACTTTATTCACTAATTAGCTAGATAAATATTTAAAAAAGCTTAAAACTTTATCTAAGAAATAAGCTTAAAAGACCCTTAAGCTCCACGCCCAAAAAGGTAGAATGAGTTTCCATCAAATCACAATTCAAACAATGGTTAAACAATATGAATAAGCTATAAGCTAAAAACTTTAATTTTAAAATATTAAGTATTTTGAAATGGAAAAGCTGAAGCTAATAGATCTAAATAATTAAGCTATTTCAATAAGACTAAATTAAAATGTTTTGGAAAAATAAGATAAAAACATTAAGCTAGAAAAATAAGCAATCGAAAATAAGCTAGAATAAGCTAACTCAAAAAGCTTTAGATCGAAAACAATATAAAATAAGCTATTCTAAATAAGCTATGGAAGTAGCTTATTAGAATATAAGCTTAAGAGATCGGATCCAAAAAATAAGCTATAAGCATGAGCTTATTTGGAAATAAGCAAAAGAAAAGGAGTAGAAGAATAAGCATAAGAAAATAAGCAAAAAGAAATAATAAGCATTAATAAAAACCAACCTTAATAAAAAGCATCTTCATTCATAAGCTAAAAAGAGTTGATTACAATAAGCTAGATAAGCTATAAAAGCTTTTACAATAATCCCAAAATAAGCTACACTATTCTACTCCTACTCCTAAAACTATACTACACTAATTATTTTGATCTAAAACTAATACCCCCAAAAATGAAATATGCGTGTCATTTTATAACAAAAGAGAGGAGTGGGGTAATTTAGTCCATTCACTGAGCCAACCAATCATAGTCTAAGAACCGGGGGTAAAAGAGTCTTTTGTTGCTGGAATGATTGCTTAATAATGAAGCCAATCATTGGCATAGAAGCTTCCTAGTACACGTCGAAAATGCCAACACAATAAAAGTATGATCCTTCAATGAAAAACCGCCATGTGTACTTACCCTTTACGTTGATAGAACGCCTCATATTTCTTGGCTGCAAATTAAAGTATATAGCACCAATTGCTTGTCCACGTGGACTCAATAGGTTGGCTGAAAGAATGAAGTGGAGAGTCACGTGAGGCAGATTTATTTATTTTAGAGGCACGTTAGCTTCATTTGTCAATTTCACGCCCCAAATGATATTCGTATATATTGTATGCTTAGCCACATGTCCCAGTTTGGTTGGATGATGGAGAATTAGTGGAAGGACACGTGAGCTCCATTTGATTTAATTTAGGTAGCATGTGAGCTTTGTTGCTCCATTTACACTCAGCAAGCAACAAATCTTTATATCTCAATTCTCAATTGATCTTGGGCTTACGTTCTAATAAATAGCATGGAGTAGGCACTTCATCACTTGGACCTTTCTTTCTTTTTTTTGGGCCTAAAATCTATTGTGTTTCTTCATTGTTGGGCCAAGGTTTTATTTTTGCAACCTGGACTGAGATGGCTAAGTTTGGACTAACAAGTATGGGTCGTAAGTTAGGTTTGGTTAGAATTTAGTCTTAGGCTTTTAACATGTATGGGTCGGCCTGGCTCATATAAATGGGTTACGGGCCATCACAATAAGCAATGAAGGCACCGTTGGACTATAAATCTCGTGCTCTTTCCAATGATATGCTCAGTGGGATTTTTCCGACTTCGTCTTGATCTCGAATAATAAGTAAACTTGATCGATTCAAACCTGAAAATTTCTGTTTTTGCTTCATTTTCAATCATTAGTACTTTCAAGACATAAAAACATAATATAACATATTTGTTATATAATTTTCCATATTTTAGTGTTTTTAGTTCGTTATTTAGTGTTTTTCGGGGTACAAATGATGTGTGTTTAAGCACACATCAAGTAGTTTTGTTTTACTTGTTTGGAATGATGCAAACATGAATATGGAGTGTTTGGTATTTTTCAATATAGAATTATGGGTTTGCTTATGAGTTTGGTTGAATTAATATGTATCTAAGTAACTTGTTATAAATCATAACCTGATCTATAGGTCGAAAGGACTTCTTGTTGTGATTTGTTCCAATTTATTGGCGCGCAAATATGTTTGGTATTTCATAATTGACAACTATGAATATACAAGTTAAATGGATTCATAAAGGTTTAATCTAGAGTATAGGTCGAAAGGGCTTCAATGAACAAATTGGTAAAATCATACTTCTCACAAATGGCTTGTAATGAATCGGTTTATAATAATGATCATAGGTCGAAAGGGTTCGTTAATCTAAACCGTGGTTATGCAATTGAATGATATGACCATTTGATTGGAATTGTGTACTTTTGATTTTGTGTGCTATTGCTAAAGTTTTACCCGAATCTCCAACCATGCCAAACCCGAACCTAATTAATTCTAACTCTCAAACCATATCACCTTTTCTTATGAATTGCATCGTGCACATCCCATACATGAATGCGAAGACATTTGCAGACGATGTATTATCGAATCATGTTGGTGACAAGGAGTTCAAATCAAGTGATGCAATGGAACTGGAAGGACGACAAAGAAAGAGATCAAGAAGGATGACATGAGATTGCCAAAGGAACCTAACCAATAATGGAAGTTGAATGAAAAAGTGGTTCCTCACAACAAATAAGTTTATCATTATCTATGTGTAACAATCCGTTATTTCAGGTCATTTTACAACTCAATACTTTCCATTATTTATTTTTAGGCTTTTGCGCGTTTACTTTTAATTTTCACCGTTTAGTTAAATCGCGTAAACTAAAACTCAATATTCAACGTAAACCGTTATCAAACAAATAAAATTTTACCTCAAGCAAGTGTCATATAATTATTATGATGATAAGTTATAACTTTTCACTTTTTATTTTTATTGGTTACGTAAAACGTTTACGTTTCGCAATAAAATACATTTATGCATACACGGAAGCACCAATACCTATCTATAGTTCAACAAATACCCACTATTATACTCAATACCCAAAAATTAAATCATTCTACACTTAATAAACCATAGGGCCGGTTCCATATTAACAAACACAATAAATAAAATCTAATTCTCCACTAATGTCACTTCATTCTAGTTATTAACCAACATGTAAACCTCAAACTCCATTTCTTCATAAATTGTCTAATCTCCTTGTCCTTACTTTGATCCTAGTCGTCCCCCCCTCCTAGGGAGGAGGAGAGGTCTTACTGTTTTCCTTAAACCACCTCCTAAACACATGGTATTGTTAAGGTTGTTTCCTAATAATTTGACTATAAATAAAAGGTCCAAGGTAAGTCTCATTTACACTTTTCTCTTGCAAGTAAACTGATTGGTCGTTTTCACACTATGTATATAATATATAATAAAACATAAAATATATATACTCTAAAAACAGCAATCAATGAAACCGAGAAGTAGTATAGAGTGTTCTCGGGTCGTTTATCCCCAACGAGGCTGGACTGGAGAATCGATACAATCGAAGATTTGAGTTTGAAGGAGAGAATTGAATTGAGAGTGTGGAAAAGTCAAATTAAACAATAACAAATAAAAACGTTTAAGAAAAACCTAGAAATTACGAAATTAAACTAGAAAACGAGAGCCCGAATCCCGAACAAAGGGGGAAAAACCTAAAATCTTTAAAAATAACCCTACGAAGAAATTTTCACTTCTAAACTACTCTACGGGACAAATAACGAAGAATGAAAAAGACTAGACCGAAAACGGAGTTCGTTTGACCCAAAAACGAGTCAAAACAAAATCCCGCACCCGGACCGTTCTTTAAAAAAGGAAAAGTTGTAAAAATGACCCTACGAAAATTTTTGTATTTTTCCTACAAACTATATGACAAAAGAAAATTTTCTAAAAAAGCAAAATATTTTTTTGATAATTTTTGTATTTTTTATGAATTAAATAAACTTTTAACTAAATTAAATCATAAAAAATATTAAACTATTTCGAAAAATTCTGAATTTTTTTCTAAAAATACTTTACCCTATAAAGATCCTACGAAAAATGAGAAACACCAAATTGGCTTATAAATAAGCCCTCAATAAGCCGGCAACAGCTTATAAGCTTATAAGCCAAAAACACCCTTAAGTATCTAAGCCCTTGAGTCTTTAACGAAAAAGACCCAAGGGCGCAGTGGTAAGAGTGGGTGTTATAAAGGGGAATGTATCGATTGGTCACGGGTTCGAGTCTTGCTCACCCGGACCAATTGTCTTTCCCTTTTTTTTTTCTTTTTCGAAAACTCAAAGAAGCAAAGTTGTTAAGCTCGTGGGGCTTAACAACTTTGTCTTCTACAACTTTTTCTGAAAAGCCCTTAATAAGCTGAAAAATAGGCTTAAAGTTGACAGTAGCTTAAAAAGGCTTTAAAGGCTAAATTTTTGCTAAGTAATTTGGCTTGGGGTCAAAATAAGCTAGGACTAAAGGTTAAATTAGCCAAAGGATCTAAACTAATCTAAAAAAGCTAAAAAAAACTAAAAGCTATAATTAAATAAGCTGTTACAAGCTTATGCTTGACAGAAACTAAATGAAAGCTCAAAAAGGCTAAAAGACTAAGCTAGGCACTTAAATAAGCTAGCAAAAAGGGAATAAGCTTAAAAACTTGACTAACCTATCTAAATAAGCTATTTGGACAAAAGTGAGCTTATGAAATAAGCTGAATAAGCAAAAATGAAAATTAAGCAATCCCTATACCTAACTTAAGCTAAAAACAGTCAAAGGGCTTATTTGAGCTTAGAATTAAGCTATCTAGAAAGCTTCCTAATGGCTGAAATTTGAAGGGCTTATCTAAGGGCTTATAGGCTCCCTAAATAAGCCAAGAAATTGGGCTTTAGGTCACTTAAAAGCCAAGAATAAGAAGCTTAAAGTCTCCCCTTTGCACCAGGGGAGCTTTAAGTTTAATCTCAAGGGGCTTATTTGACAGCTTTCAAAAAGCTGTCAAATAAGCTCTAAATAGGAAAATAAGCTCAAACAGATTAAGTACTCTAGCAAATGGGCCTGTGCACCAATTTTTAGCTTTTAAAACTCATTTAAACTTGCTGAATTTTGTAGGTGAAAAAGGGCTTTTGCCTTTTTAAAACTGTTACAAAAAAACTTGGTGATTTTTGACTTACAAAGTCAAAAGACAAAGGGTGTTTGCAACTTGTTTAACACACACAGAAATACACTCTTTTTTTGATACTCAAACTCAAACCACAAGTGCTTAACTAAATAAGCACTTGTGGTGTTGTTAAAAATCTAACAGTTTCAAAAATGGTTTATAAAAACTTTGAAAAACAATTTTGAAACTAAAAAACTTTTAAAAACAGCTTAAATGAGCCTAACAACCTATGCTAAAACTAGACAAGTGACCATAACCCATACCACAACTATTTTGACCCGTTTTAATAGTTATCCCAAACACCCCTTTACCAATTCTGTCCCAACTTTATTGTACTTAAAAACTGTTTTAAAAACTTAACCAGCTAAAACCTTTTATCTACTCTTACTAAAATTCACCTAATTAAGCTAAATGAACACTTAAACCTATAGCTTATTAGGAAAAATAAGCTACTTACTCTCCTAGCTTGTTAAGACTTAAATGACAGTTTTAAAACAGAAACTGAGACTACTCAAGTTTTATCTAATGAAAACTTAAAACAACTAAGTAACAAACCTAAACTAACATGTTTGCAAAGATTTGAACAGGAATTAAAAGTAAATAAGCTAATGTTTCAAGTTAAAATTAAGCTAGAATGAAATTTAGGAAATGAAACCTTGGTTTTTTGTTGTCTCAGAACCAAGCCACTCTTGTTGAGTGAGTGGCTTAAAACCTGAACCTATGGCTCCCTAGCCTCTAAACCTGAGCTTAAAAGCTCAATAAGCTCTTTAAAGCTTATTGCCTCCTTGTTGCTTCCAAATTGGATTTCATGTACTCAAATGTCATGTCTTGATTTACAATGAACAAAACCAGTGAATAAATGACTTTTGACAAGTCTTTAACTGAATTTGAGCTTTTTAACAAGAATAAGCTCAAATGAGCTTATTAGAGCTTATTGGGGTAAAAATAGCTTAATTTTTGAAATGAAAAACTCTTGAACTTTAAAACTGAATTTTATTACTCAAAAAGGTAACATACAAGCTAAAGATTACAGGGTACAAGTGCTTAAAGCTGATTAAAAACTTGAAAGAAAATTGCTTAAAAAATACGAAAAATTACAAAGTGAAAAATTAAGAACTAAAAAAAACTCTCCCTTTTCTCCTGTCTTCTTCTTCTTTTATACTGAGTCTTCTGTGTTTGTTGTGTGAGAGGGGAAAGCAAAACAAATCCCTGGCCTTTTAATTCCCATTTGTCTTCTATGGTTTTCATCATACCATCGAAAATAAGCTTTGGGAGTTGTGGGATTGCCAACTTGGCAATTTCACAGCTGGGAAAGGGAGTGGAGGGGGGGGGGAGATATTACCATGGTGGTGGAGAAGGTTTACAGGTTTAAAAATGGGTTTCACACCCGTGAGTTGTTGGGGGGAAAAAGGGGCGGGAAAAGTGGTTTTGGTTATAACAGAGTGTGGGTTTGGAGTTTTGGCACTAATGGTCCCTCATGGTTATATGTAACATTGCACCGTACGTCCTTGTGTTGTTATAACTTTTGGGGACTTGGCAAAACAAGTCCCCAAGAGTTATATAACTCTTTGCAATACTCGTCCTTGGTGGTTAATAGTATGGGGACTTGGCAGTTTTGGCCCTCGCAGTGTAACTTTGACATTTTGGCAGAATACACCCTTGTCTTCTTTTTCATCTTTTCTTCTTATAAATACAAGTTTAGGGTTTGGCAATTTTAACCCTCAAACTTATATTTCTTCACATGTTGACTTTTGGATTTGTCGGGGTTGACTTTGACTTTGACCAGTTGACTTTTCTGTTGACTTTTTGACTTGATTGACTTTTCGGCTTCGATTTGGCTTTGTCTTTCACAGTCTTTTCCATTCCGAGTCCGGTTTTGTCGTTTTGGCTTTGTTTTTCGTCCTTTTCTTAAATATCCGTTCCTGCACAATACAATTAGCAAAACAAGCATATATTTGGCATTTTAAGTCCGTTTTTGGTTATTTTAGCTCGTTTTTAAAGGTAAAAGGTATGTGTAATTAAGCACATACCAAAATCCCCCATACTAAGGTATTGCCGTGTCCTCACGCAATGTTATGAAGTAAACATTTACGAAAACTAAGAATCTAAATTCCCTTCGACTAATAACTTTGAAAAGTAGCAAAGTGTTCGTCAAGGGAAACTAAAGAATCAAAAGCTTCGACAAGTCCCGTTTTCACCATTTTTTATTCGTACACTAACTATCCCTAATTTTTTGGATTTTTCTTTTTCTTTTCTCAACTTCCTGTTTGACTTCCTTTATTATATCAACACTGGGATCACAGAATGAGAAACGCCCATAGAATAATCTACGGATGTCCTGACGGATAAATTCATCGTCCCCGATTTTTCACTAGTTCCAAACCAAGCAATTAAACAAGATCATTTGTCAATATAAGTCTAAATGCTAAGCACTCATACTTATGACTTGTGAACTTTTAACTCCCAACATGAATGTATGATTTAAATGTGTGTACTCATTTCAACTCAACCATAGATCAACTTATTTCCATAGTCGTGATTCAAGATGAATCATGACTCAAAGCAACAACTTATTAGGACCTTGTAACTTGATTTTAAAGAACGAGATTTTAACTGTAGAACTTTTTGCAACATCTTCATCATTATAATCATAAGTTCTTAAAGCTAGGAATGCGTTGCTTAGTTTGAACACCTACCCAGGCCTCGCTCCCTAGTAGGATATCACAACCAACGACCGGTGTTCTTAGTTTGAAAACCCACCCCGTTGCTAGCGTAGTGGGAAATCACAACAACACCTTCTTCCTAATATGGCTAAGGATTGGTGTCTTAGTTTGAACCCTCACCTAGACCTCGCTTCCTGGTGAGATATCACAACACACCAAATCCTTAGAAGTAAAGATGTCTTAGTTTGAACCCCCACCTCGTGGTTAGCGGAGTGGGATATCACGACACATCTTTTACTTGCTCCATATAATCAAATGTATGCTTCATTGGCATAATTTCAATATTCATGATTGGCATAATTTCAATATTCATGCATTTTTGCATTCATACTTTATTCATGCTTCTTTGACATTTTAACTTTCGAATTACTAAGAACAAAAAAACCTCGCTTTAAAGAATCAAGTTACAAGTTTGAAGCTTTTTCTAAAAACATCGATTGACTTAGTTGAATTGAAATGAGCATGAATGATTAGGCGAATTAAAAGCTAATGGGAGAAAAAGTCACAAGTTACTCATATAAGCTTTAGAAGAATCTTGCTCAGCACATAAACTTATATTTAACTCTATCACTTCTTGTTCTTCACCTTATTAAAATTCGAAGCAATCGAATTCGTGAAAGCTTAGCCTACAGGCGATAAGTTGAGGAACTAGCTAGGGCTCAACACGCCCGATCGAGTCAAAAATTATTCTCATTATACCCATTAGGAAAGTTAAAACTATGACAAAACACTTATTTTATTTTTGAAAAATTTTAAATTTTTTTAATTTTTTTTTGGTATTTTTGCAAAAATTTGGTGGTAAAAACGGGATTGCGTGATAACAACGACTGCAGGCAAAAATCAAATCGAAGATCCCCCCATACTAGAACTAAACATCGTCCTCGATGTTTCAAAGGGGTTCCTACGTAAATCTAAGGCCGTTTATGAAGTGTGCCAAAAGATAAAACGTTAGTCGATTAGATTTGGATACTGGATTCCCAAAATGAAGCTGAGGATGTGAAACTCTTGTGGATACTGCGAGCACGAGAGTCTTCATAATCCGAGAAATCCTGGACATACAACACAAAGCACACAAAACATGGACAAAACACGGGTAATGGAAAATGTAAGCCTCCTCACACAAAAACACTTATTTATTACTACTACTGATAAGCATGGGGTGCCTCCCACGAAGCGCTTGTTTAAGGTCGCTATGCTTGACCCGTCCCCCGAATTTATTGGTCCATGGGGAACGTCTGGAGATCCGGGACAACCTCGGTTGGTATGTCCCCTCCAAAGTAGTGTTTTATACGATGACCATTCACTTTAAAGTTGGGCCCGGAGTTTTGAGATAACTCGACGGTGCCATAAGGAAATACTTGAACAATGGTGAATGGTCCGGACCAACGGGATTTCAATTTGCCCGAGAAAATCTTCAGTCTAGAGTTGAAGAGGAGAACACGATCACCAACGTTGAAAACGCGGTTTTTAATCTTAGCATCATGGATCCTCTTGGTTTTCTCTTTATAGATTAAAGAGTTTTCGTAGGCTTGATCACGAAGTTCATTTAGTTCATTCAGTTGAACTTTCCTGTGATCACCCGCAGTTTGAACATCAAAATTTGTATGCTTGAGGGCCCAGTAGGCTTTGTGCTCTAACTCGATCGGTAGATGACATGCCTTTCCATACACAAGCTTATACGGAGTGCACCCGATGGGTGTTTTGTAAGCTGTGCGGAAGGCCCATAGAGCATCATCTAGTTTGTCCGACCAGGAGGCACGATTTTCTCCCACGGTTCTCTCAAGAATACGCTTTAAACCACGATTTGACACCTCAACTTGCCCACTTGTTTGTGGGTGATACGCGGTGGAGAGACGATGAGTAACTCCGTATTTAAGCATGACCTTTGAAAATTATCATTGGCAAAAATGGGTACCAGCGATCAACTTATGATTAACACACGAGGGGCACCATATCCAATGGGAAGAAGAGAAGATTTAAGAAATATACAAACCACTCGGGCATCATGTTGGGATCGCCTTTTTTGCATCAAAAACCCATTTTGATAAGTAATACAACAGCCACGAGTATGTACTTGTTCCCTCTTGAAGACGGGAACGGCCCCATAAAATCAATGCCCCACATGTCAAAGATTTCGCAAACTTGGATAGAGTTTTGTGGCATCTCATCACGTTGCGAAATTTTGCCTTGACGTTGACAAATGTCACATCGGGTGACAAAGTCGTGGGCATCCTTGTAGATTGTGGGCCAATAAAATCCTGAATCGAAGACCTTTTTAGCTGTGTAATTGGCACCGTAGTGTCCCCCGGTGGGTCCACTGTGGCAAGCTTTAAAATTCAAAAAGCTTCTTGCCCCGAAACACAACGCCTAATTACTTGGTCTGCACAGATCTTGAATAGAAAGGGGTCGTCCCAAAAGTAGTGTTTGACGTCTTTGAAAAACTTTCTTTTCTGTTGGGACGACATCCCTTTGATCACAAAATTCCCCGCATGGTAATTTGCAAAATCGGCAAACCATGGGGCATTATCATCACCACGAAAGGGTATCCATACCCAAGTGTCGCGAGAGGAAATGATTCCGTAATTCCTTTTTCTTCCGAGCTCACATTGATGGGGATTTTCAAGTCTAGAAAGGTGGTCTGCGGCGAGATTTTCTGCTCCTTTTTTATCACGAATCTCGACATCAAATTCTTGGAGCAGCAAAATCCACCGGAGCAATCTCGGCTTAGCATCCTGCTTAGCAAACAATACTTAAGAAGCCGAGTGGTCCGTAATACACTATACATTTGGACAAGAACAGATATGGCCGGATTCCTCGAAGAGCATACACCACGGCAAGTAGTTTATTCCTTTCCGTTGTGGTGTAAATGTGCTTGAGCCTCGATCATATCTTGCTTGCATAAGTATCGTTAGAAGTGCTGGTCTTACGTTGCCCGAGGACTGCCCCTACAGCAAAAATCACTTGCATCGCACATTATTTCAAAGGGCAAGATCCCAATCGGGAGCAACTAAGGATAGGAGCTTGGTTTAACTTTATCTTAAGGGTTTCAACGCTTCAATGCCCCCTTCGAAAGATAAACGAGTTTCCTTTTCAGGAGGTGGGTCCTAGGCCCGGGCTATTATGGAAAAATTCCTGAATAATCACGGTAGAAATCGCATGACCGAGAACACTACGAATCACCCTTAACTGTAGTAGGGATAGGCAATTTTTGCAATGACATCAACTTTTGCCTTGCCAACCTCAATCCCAATTTAGAAATCTTAGGCCAAGGACATCTTCCTTTACCATAAAGTGACATTTTTCCCCAATTTAGCACAAAAGCTGGCTTCACACCTTGGAGCCATCTTGTCCTAAATGGGAAAGGCAAGAAGAGAAAGATCAACCAAAAACTGAGAAATCATCCATGAAGACTTCCATGGTTGTTCCTCAATCATATCGTGAAAGATTGCAACCATACTACCTTTTTGGAACTGCCCGTGCATTGCATAACCCGAAGCCTGCGACGATAGGCAAATGTCCAGTAAGGGCAGGTAAAGGTGGTCTTCTCTTACAAGTGGGTCAATCGGGATTGAAAGATAACCGGAGAATCCGTCCAAAAACAATAGTATTCATTCCCGGCTAATCTCTCAAGCATCTGATCCATGAATGTAAAGGGAAATGGTCTTATGCCCAGTTGCATCATTGAGTTTTTTCCCGGTAATAAAAAGCAAACTCATCGCCATCACCGTAACCGAAACCTAGTGGGTATCAATATCATTGTCGACATTTTTCCACAACGGATATGCCTCCCTTCTTAGGGACACAATGAAACCCGGTCTCAAACCCAGGGCCTGTCAGAGAGAGGGTCAAATTAACCCTGCATCAAAGAAAGTTGATAACTTCTTGCTTAATAACCTCATGGATATTGGGGTTAACTCTTCTCTGATGTTGAACTACGGTTTTTGGGCATTTTCCTCCCTCCATCAAAATTTTATTGGGTGCAGAAACTTATGTGGATTTATTCCCCATAATATCATAAAACTTCCAAGCTATGCATGTTTGTTGACTTTAGAACTTGATTAGGCGGTTTTAAAATCCTCATCTTTCTAGTTTTTAGCGCTTATGACGGGTAATTTGTCATCCACCCCTCCAACAAAAATGCATACTCAAGATGGGATGGTAAGTCTTTGAGTTCAAGGTCGGGAGGATCTTCACATGAAGATTTAACCTTTTCAGGAACATCAATTTCACAAACTGGTGACGAAGGTGGATTTGGGTCACTATTGATCACACTCAACAATTCTTCAAGGTAAACGGTATCTCCCTCAGAATCATAGACGCCATCAACACCCGGTGGTATTGAATCATCACGTTCAAGAAATTCATCGATCTCTTCCATAAGAAAATCACTTCCTCCGAAGGGAGTGAAAGATGGAGAGCGAGAATCGATCGTAAGATCCGAAGTAGAAGTGGGATTGCCACTTTCAGGAGTTTCAAGTACTTCTTGAACATATTCCTCACAAGCAATGTCAATAACATCGATTCGGTTAACCGTTTCAATGATATTGTAGGAGAGAGTTTTGGTGTCACCAACTTTGAAAGTCACGGATTGATCATCATGTCTAAGGGTCATTTGTTCACCGTGAACATCTATTAAGGCACGTGCCGTCCTCAAGAAAGGTCTTCCTAAGATTAAGGGAGCCCGAGGATCGGCAACGTAATCAACGACCACAAAATCGGCAGGAAAGAAGAACGTTCCAACTTTCACGAAAACATCCTCGGCGATGCCGGTTGGAGTAGAAGTCGTTCGGTCGGCAAGTTCAAGTATCATTCGAGTTTTGGTTAAAGCTGGGAGACTTAGTTCTTTCCAAATGGAGAGAGGCATTAGGTTGATGCTAGCACCGAGATCGGCTAGGGCTAAGCATTCATTCATCTCCGGAAAATCACACGGTATAAGAAATCTACCGGGGTCTCCAAGTTTCTCGGGAAACTTTTTTAGGATAACCGCCGAGCAATTCTCGTTTACCGGTGTCTTTGTCAAATCAATTATCTTATCCTTGTCATTGAGGAGCTTTCTAAACATTGGTGCAAATTTGGGCATATGTAGGAGAGCATCCGCGAAACTTAGCTCGAAATGGAGATTCCGAAAAATCTCCATAAATTTTGAAGCTAAAAGATTGTCTTTTTCCACGGAGCTTCTCTTTGTTGGCCCTTGAAGGATAAGGCAATGTTGGTTTAGTGCTTGGAACAACAACGGTTCATGAGTTTGGAGACCTCCGGAGGTTGATGTTTTCGTGCCTGGTTGCAACCTATCTTTGTCACCTCGGGTTCATTTCCGTCCCCCACACCCCTCCCCTTTAGGAGGAGAAGAAGTTTGAGGTCCGTTATAGGAAACACCGCTTCGGGTAGTGATTGCTTTCACATCACCTTTCGGGTTAGCAATGGTGTTGCTTGGAAGAGAACCCGAACCCGAAGTAGAAGCAGTATTACTATTCACGATTTTGGTGAGCAAGTCCGTTATGTTTGCCATTTGATTTTGCATATTTTGCATAACCGCGTCATTAGCTTTGACGTAGTGATCAAAATCGGACTTAGACACACCTGGTGTTGGATGAGCTGGAGCTTGGTATGGTGGAGCTTGAAAAGTCGGGGGTTGATTAATCGGAGGTTGGTAAACTTGTCCTTGATTGAAATTACTACCTCGATTTTGGTTCAAATTGTTTCCCCGCCCCCCGATTTTAGTTGAAATTGATCCCCCGATTCTGGGTGTTTTGGTGTTTTTGCATAGGAAAACCGGGAGGTCGAATTTGGTTAGCAACCATCTGAGGTCGGTAACTGGCATTCCCTTGGTTGTAGTTAACTGCGGCGGCTTGTGACACGTATTCTTGGATATTGTCACGATAGTCATTGGTGGCTGGACAATTCTGGTAAGAATGTCCACCCCCGCAAGTTACACAACTTTGCTCAACCGCTTTTACGGAAGCGGGAGCTGGAGTTTGGTTTTTCTTATCGAGAATCAATGCTCTAACCATATCTTTTAACTCAGCAACATCGGATGAAACTGCGGGGGTAGAAGAGCTCGTACTCACTTTTGAAACAATGGCTTTGCTTCGTGATTGACGAACTTTGGATAGCTCTCGATGATTTTTAGGCATCTCAGGCATTTTGTCCAAAAAGTTACCACCCCCGCAGCGGAGTTCAAGAAACTAGATCATTTGGAATTTAGGGCATTATAGCACTGTAATCGAGTTGATGCAATTCTGAAAAACCCATGAAGGGCATCCCCTTAAAAGATCATTGAAACGATCCCAAGCCTCATAAAACGTCTCATCAAATTTTTGTTGAAATCTCGTGATTTCATTTCTGAGATTTGTCGTTTTAGAGGGAGGGAAAAATTTGTTAATGAATTTCGAAACAAGATCATCCCATGTAAGAATCGATCGAGGGGGCTCTTTTTCAAGCCAAATCCGGGCTGCTCCCTCGAGGGAAAATATATATGGGTAAAACATAAGCTTTAACCGACCGTATTCGGATCGTTTGGGAACTTCATTGTAAAGTGATGCTTGTTGAATACGATGTTGGCATGTGGGTCCTTCTTTATTTTGTCCCAAAAAAATTCTTGTTTTGAACAAGATTAATAGGACCATGCTTGATCTCAAAGTTGTTTTCGCAATTAGGTAATTTTCGGGAACAACAATTCGCATTCCTCGTAACCCTCGGCTGGTGTGCTATCGAGCAATTGCGCCATAGTTCGATTATCGTCCATCGTGACTATGGGAGGATTATCAGGTTTCTCAAGATTGGATGATTCAACAGAAGTTTGTCGAACTTGTGGTTGTCGACGTCTACGGGCTTGAGAACGAGTGCGCATGCACAAAATAGAAATATAAAAAGAAAATTTACACTAAATTTTTTTTTTGGTTTTTCAAAGATTTATTCACAATTGATTTTAACGGACAATGAGATAAGACAACTTAAACCAAATAATCTACTTACTTCACGGTAACTCTCAAAAAGATAAACTCACAGGTGAGCGGAAGGGAGTAGAATTAGCGCGAAGCTTATTTCTCCTTCGGGTTGTAGTTTCCTAGAAACAACCCTCCCCTTAATGCCCTCTTTATAGTTTGTTCAACTTTTCAGGTGAGCCGTATTGTCGTAAGAGACACAAAAGGCAAGTTTTTTAAATCTTTTGTTCGCATTGGGAACCACAAGTCACACTCGGAAGGTATTATGATAATACCCATCAGTTGAAATATTATATTTGGTATTTTTACCAATTGTGAATTTATTTTCTTTTTTTATGGACAATGTTTTTATATTTTTTGGTTTTTCTTAAGTTTTTTATCTATAATTATACTAATAAAAGAAATGAAAAATATTTTTTACTTTTATGTTTTATAAAATAAAATATTCACAATTTCAAACACAATTGATCAAACGTAACGATAATCGGCTTCACAGCCTCCCCGGCAACGGCGCCAAAAATTGATTGGAGAAATTCACACTGTATATATATCTATATAATAAAATATAAAATATATATATAAGTCTAAAATCAACAGAGCATATAACCGAGAAGTATAAGAATTTTCCCAGGGTCGGTTATCCCCAACGAGGCTGGACCTGGAGATCGATACAATCGAAGATTTTGAGTTTGAAATTGAGGAATTAATTTTGAGGGAAAGTTTGAAAAAGTCCAAATTGGATAATAACGAACTGAAAAACCGATTAAGAAAAACTAGAAACTACGAAATTAAACCTAGAAAACGAGAGCCCGAATCCCGAACAAAAAGGGGGAAGAAACCTAAATCTTTAAAAATAACCCTACGAAGAATTTTTTCACTTCTAAACTACTCTACGGGACAAATAACGAAGAATTGAAAAAAGACTAGAACCGAAAACGAGTTCGATCTTGACCCAAACGAGTCAAAACAAAATTCCGCACCCGGACCCGTTCTTTAAAAGATGAGAAATTGTAAAAATGACCCTAACGAAAACTATTTTAAAATTTTTTTATTTCCTACAAACACATGACAAAAGAAAATTTTCTAAAAAGCAAAATATTTTTTTTTGATAAATTTTTGTATGTTTGATAATTAAATAAACTTTTAACGAAATTAAATTATAAAAAATATTAAATGATTACGAAAAACTGCTGAAAATTTTATAAAAATACTAAGACACTATGACAATCCAACGAAAAAATAAAGAAACATAACACCCTTAAGAAATAAGCGCCCGAAAATAAGCTTACACAGCTTATTAAGTCTATAACCAAAACCACTATTAAGTTTCAACCCTTGAGTCTTTAACAAAAAGACCCAAGGGGCCGCAGTGGTAGAGTTGTGTGTGTAACAGGGGATCGTATCGCTTTGTCCCGGGTTCAGAGCTTGCTCACTCCGGCCAATGTCTGTCCCCTTTTTTTTTTTCGAAAACATCAAAGAAGCAAAGTTGTTAAGCTCCGTGGGGCTTAACAACTTGTCTTCTACTACAACATTTGCTGGAAAAAGCTTCATAAGCTTAAAAATAAGCTTAAATGTGGCAGAATGGCTTAAAATGGCTTAAAGCTAGAAAAGTTTAAGACTTCTTGGCTTGTGGCCGTTTTAAAGCTATAGACTTAGGACTTAATAAGCAACAGTGAGCTAAACTAACCTATATAACTTAAAAAGCAGCTAAGACCTATAAAGTAAAATAAGCTGTGAAGAAGCATATGAATACAGAAAGCTAAAAGCAAAGGGCTTAAAAGCTTACAGTCACTTGGACAAAATACTAGCAAAAGAGTAATAAGCTATACTACCTATCCTAATTTAACCCTGAAAAACCAAAGCTATTGAGAGCTAAAAATGAGCTAATTTTCATAAGCTAAATAAGCCTAAAATGAAAAATAAGCAATCCCTAAGCCTAAGTCATTCAAAAACAGTCAAATGCCAAGTTTGGCCTTAAAAATAAGCCAACAAACAAGCTTCTTAAAAGCTGAAACTTAGAGAGCTTATACAAGGGGTTATAAGCTCTCTAAATAGGCCAAGAAGCTTGGGCTTTAGAAGACAAAAAGCTAAGAAGGAGGGGCTTAAAGTCTCCCCTTTGCACCAGGGGAGCTTTAAGGCTAGCCTCAAGGGCTTATTTGACAGCTTATAAAAAGCTGTCAAATAAGCTCTAAACAAAAAGTTAAGCTAAAACAGATGGAGTCCCCTAGCTTATGGACTTATGCACCAATTTTCAGCCTCTAACAATCATTTTAGCTTGCTTATTTTTGATGGTGAAAAAGGCTTTTGTCTTTTTTAAAAACTGCTACTCAAAGACTTAGTAAATTTTGACTCTCCAAAGTCAAAAGACAAGGGAGTTTTGACAGCTTCTTAACACTCTCAAAACACAATCTTTTTGACACTCAAACTCAAACCACAAGTGCTTAACTAAATAAGCACTTGTGATGTTTATAAAATTCTCACAGTTTCAAAGAGGTTTCATAGACTTTTGAAAAACAATTCCCCAACTAAAAATCTTTTAAAAACAGCTTTAAACTAGCTCAAAGCTTGTGCTTAAATTGACCAAGTGACCATAACCCAAAGATAAACCTTTTTGACCCGTTTTGAATGCTATCCCAAACACCCCTTTACTTTGAGCTGTCAAGCCAAAGTGACCTTAAAATCTATTTTAGCACTCAAATTATTAAAACCTTTTATCTACTCTTACTAATATTACACTAATTAAGCTATTTTGACCCTAAAACTTGCAGCTTATTAATGGAAATAAGCCACTTACTCACCTAGCTTCTTAGTACTCAATGACAGAATTTGAAGAAAAAATGAAACTAAATGAACTTTAACTAAGAAAACTTAAAACATTTAATTATCCAAACCTACTAAACTTATTTGAACAGGATTTAAACTCAAGGAAAACAAAGGTACATAAATAAGCTAAATGAACAAGATGTTTATAAGCTACAATGAGGTTTGGAAGATGAAACCTGAATTTTTTTGTAGTCTCAGTCACAAAGCCACTCTTGTTGAATGAGTGGCTTAAACCTGAACCTAATGGCTCCTTAGCCTCTAAACCAATGAGCTTAAAGCTCAATAAGCTGTTAAGAGCTTATTGCCTCATAAGCTTCCAAAATCAAACTCAATTGAACATTTATGAATTAAATTCAACTGAAAACAGTATTTAAGAGCTTTTAACAAGTTTTAAACTGAATTTGAGCTTATTAACAAGTATAAGCTCAAAAGAGCTTATGAGAGCTTATTAGGTAAAAAGAGCTTGAATTTGCATTAAAACTGAGAATTACAAGTACATAAAAGAAATTAGCTAAAAATACTTAAACTATTTTAAAAACTACACTGAAAACTACTTCAAAACTAACTATTGGCCACAATGGCTTTACAAAGCTATATATAGGAAAAATTCGACTAGAGTCTTGCTTTCTTCTCTCTTGCTGTTGTGCTTGTTTGTAGACACACAAAAGGGATGTGTTTGTTGTGTGAGGGGAAAAACAAACAAATCCTGGCCTTCAATCTTTCTTGGGTCATCTTGGTCGTCGAAATAAGCCTTGGGAGGTGTGGGATTGCCAACTTGGCATATGTAGCAGGGTAAAGGAAAGAATGGGGGGGAAAGTGATTACCCATGGTGGTGGTGGTAATCTACAGGGTAAAAATGGGTTTATAAACCCGTGAGTTTTGTACTTTGTTTTGGCGGGAAAAAATGTTATAGAGGTTGGGGGTGACAGGGTACAAGTTTACCCATTTGGCAAGGTTAGTCCCTCAAAGGTATATATCATTGTTGCATCCCTGGTCCCTTTTTTTGTTATATAACTTGGGACTTGGGCAAGTATAAGTCCCCCAATAGTTATATAACTCCCATTGCATGAACCGTCCTTCGATATGTACAAGTTTATGGACATAGGCAAGTTTTGGGCCTGAGTGTAACTTTGCCACATTGACAGTTTGGCCCTTCTCTTCTTTTCTCTTGATTTCTTGTTTAAATATAGGTTTAGGGATTTACAATTTCAGTCCCTAAACTTATATTTCTTTGACTTTTGGCCTCGGGGTTGACTTGGGTTGACTTTGACTTTGACCAGTTGACTTTTCTGTTGACTTTTTGACTTGATTGACTTTTCGGCTTTGATTTGGCTTTGTCTTTCACAGTCTTTTCCATTCCGAGTCCGGTTTTGTCGTTTTGGCTTTGTTTTTCGTCCTTTTCTTAGTTACCCGTTCCTGCACAATACAATTAGCAAAACAAGCGTATATTTGGCATTTTAAGTCCGTTTTTGGTTATTTAAGCTCGTTTTTAAAGGTAAAAGGTATGTGTAATTAAGCATATACCAGTTTTATTCGACCAAGTTACTCACCATGGGGAGCACCCGTGCTCTTTGTCAAGAAGAAAGACTGTTCGATGAGAATGTGTATTGACTACAGGGAACTAAACAAGTTGACTATAAAGAACCGTTACCCTCTCCCCAGAATTGATGACTTGTTTGACCAATTACAAAGTGCGTGTTGTTTCTCGAAGATAGATCTTCATTCGGGATATCACCAGTTAAGAGTTTGAGAAGAAGATATACCGAAGACCGCATTTAGAATACGTTATGGACACTTTGAGTTTACAGTCATGCCATTTGGACTGACAAATGCGCCAGCAATATTCATGGACTTAATGAACCGCGTATGCAAACCGTATTTGGACAAATTCGTAATTGTGTTCATTGACAACATCTTAATCTACTCAAAGTCAGAAGAAGAACATGAATTCCACCTGAAGACGATTTTAGACTTACTCGAGAAGGAGAAGTTATACGCCAAATTTTCTAAGTGTGAATTTTGGTTGAAAGAAGTTCAGTTCCTAGGACATGTGGTCAACCATGACGGTATCCACGTGGATCCTAGCAAGGTTGAGTCTGTCAAGAACTGAGAACACCTGGAATCGTCAACTGAAATCCGTTCATTTTTAGGATTGGCGGGTTACTACCGGAGATTTATTAAGAATTTCTCCTAGATCGCCAACCCCTCACTCTGTTGACTCAAAAGAATAAGACATATGTGTGGGACGATAAGCAAGATGAAGCTTTCCAAATTCTGAAGGAGAAACTATGCAATGCTCAGCGCTCCCCGATGGACCCGATGACTTTGTAGTCTATTATGATGCATCAAAACAAGGTTTTGGGTGCGTGCTGATGCAACGGGGCAAAGTGATAGCGTATGCGTCAAGACAGTTGAAGAAGCATGAGAAAAAATTATACCCCCCCATGACCTGGAATTGGGTGCGGTGTGTTTGTTTCGCAACGTCTTAAAATCAGAACATTATTCTTTATGGGACGGAAAGTGCTATCTACACTGACCACAAGATCTCCAGTACATATTTGACCGTTATATTTTTATTTTTATTTTTCATAAAGATTTAAATATGCCCAAAGGCGTGGATCGAGCTCTCAGTGACTACGAGTGTGAGATCAAAATACCACCCGGCAAGGCAACGTGGGTGGCAGATGCTTGAGCAGAAAAGAAAAGACTCAAGCCCAAAGATGAGTACGTGCTATGATATTACTATTCATTCTATATCCTTCATTCTTCCCTGTCTTCCTCTGGACTTAAGACTAAGATTTTGGAAGCGCAGAGCGAAGCTTCCAAGGATCTCAAAGCCCCAACTGAATGGCTAAGAGGATTAGAAAGACACTTTGAGCAACGAGATGATGGTGAAATTTACTTCTTTGATCGTATATGGATTCCATCAGTTGGTGGTGTAAGGAAATTGATCATGGATGAAGCTCATACATTTAGATAAATCAGTAACATCACCGGTGCAGTTAAGGTGTACTAATGATCAGAGAGACTTGTATTAGTGGCCTGGTTAGAAGAGAGACATTGCTGAGTACGTTAGCAGATGTCTTACGTGCTCTAAGATTAAAGCCGAACATCAGAAACCCTCAGGATTTCTTCAGCAACCAGAAATTCCTGAGTGGAAATAGGAAAAGTTAACAATGGACTTTATCACAAAGTTGCCTAAAAGCAGTAGTGGGTATGATACGATTTGGGTCATTGTGATAGAACCTGACCAAGTCGGCACACTTCTACCTATTCGTGAAGACTACAAACAGAGAAAGCTGGCCAAAGATTTATGTCAACGAGACGTAGCGAGACCATGTGTGCCATGCAATTCATTTCAGATCGTAGCGAATGCGATTCACTCATACTTATGGCAGCTCTTCAGGAAGGCTTGGGTACAGAAACTATATAACATGAGTAACGGCTTACCACCTCTCAGACCGACGTTTTTTTTTTTGTCAGAGTGACGTACTATTCAACACTGAGGATAGCTTCGAAGCTTGTGGTTATGATTTAGTGGCAGTTGGGATACTTCATCTTCCATTGATTGAGTTTCTTAAATAACAGTTTACTACAAACGAGCATTAATTGCACCATTCGATCTACTGTACGGAACGACATGTAATCCCCCCGTGATATGGACTGAAGTTGAGAAGTCAGCTTATGACCAAAATTATGCTAGAAAACGACTTGAAAAGATTGTTCAAATTAAGGAAAGGTTGAAGACGCCTAGGAGTCGCCAGAAAAGCTATGCTGATAAGAGGCGTAAACCTTCTGAATTCTAAGGTTGGAGATCGAGTTTACTAAGGTATCTCCATGGAAGGGAGTGGTAGATTTGGTAGAAAGGAAAACTAGCAACCACGATAACGTCGGACCATTTGAAATCGTAGAGCGGTTGGACCCGGTGGCTTATTCCGCTGAAGTTTACCCCCAAGAACTAAGTTGTTCCAAACAATACGTTTCATGTAGGCGAACCCGTCCAGAAATGCTTTGGCTGAGCCAGTGTTCAGGTGCCTTTGGATGAGAAATCGAGATGATGAAAATCTGCGATTTTTGTCGAAGAGCCTATTGAGATCGAGAAACGAGATTTAAAAGCTAGAAGCAAAGAAGAATCCCATTAGTCAAAGTTCGTTGGAACTCTCGGCAAGGAGCTGAGTATACTGGGAACATGAAGACCAATTCCGGAAGAAATATCCGCGTCTCTTCTCTGAAACCGTACCTCCTTTAGGAGTTGCAACCTGAGCCTTGAGGACAAGGCTCATTTAACGGGGAAGGACTGTAACAATTCGTATTTTTGATCAATGTACGACGCTATTTAATTCACTATTTATTTTTTTCTCGTACGCGTTTGCTTTTAATTTTAATCGATACGTTAAATCGCGTAAACTAAAAACCAACAATCAACGTAAACGGGCACCAAACAAATTAAAGTTTACGTCAAGAAATCATTATATTATTATTACTAAAGTAATAATTAACATATTATGTTTTATTTTTGTCGGTTACGTAAAGCGTTTACGTCACGATAAAATACGTTTAGGCATACCCGCAACTACTGAAACTTTTCTACGCTTCAACAAATACCCAATACATAAAGTTTTATAAAAATTAACCTATGTTAACATTGTTAGTCAAATTGTACATAAAATAAATGAACTAGAACATACACTTTACTAGTTATATCTTTATACATTTTATACTTCAAGTAAATGCAAAATATTTTGTTAAATACCAAAAATCACCAACTAGCACCCTCCCCCTCCTAAATTTCATGGTATATGTGATCCACAGGAGACCAAGAGCACACAAACTAACCACTTGATCTTGTACAAACCTTTCTCATTAAACCTAAAGTGTTCATGTCTAGTTTTGACCAAAGGTTTTCCTTAATTCCCTCCTATGGTCCCTTTGAACTTTGACCACTTCTAATAGAAGGCTTGACTAGTCCAAGTCATATATAAGCATGCACAACTAGATACATATCACACACACTTCATTTACAAAGTAAAAATCAAACAAATACTCCCTCTTGCTCACTACAAGCCTACGCCTCAAAATCCCTCCCCCACACAAACCATACAATCTTTTTATACAACTCATACAAGCATACACACAACATATCTAAGACCTACTAAGATGTTTTGAAGTCTTGGTTAAGCCTTTACAAGCGTTAAGCAAGAAAAATGGAAGATTAGGGTTTAGGGTTTCAAGATCTTGCAAGCTTGGGTTTATAATCTAAACAAGGGTTTATATTGTGTTGGTTATCATATTACATCACCATAAGGTTATCTAAAACCCTTTATGTCTTTACATTTATCATTTTATGCATATATTGGTTCTATATAGTAAAATCACCATTAGGGTACTTTTAATCATATAAAAGGGATTTTTACTTGTGATCTTTGTTTTGTACACTTTTTCATATGTTATATGATTGGTAATATCATGATATAATGGGATTATAAGTATTGTAACATGTTGGTTAAGTGTAAAAATGTACAAGTATAAACTTGTAGTTAAAAGTTACTTATGGAAAGTTTATGTTTTCATATGATGTAATGGTTTGTTAATATTGTTATCATGGACTCATGTGGACTAATCATGGACTAGGAACCCTAAGTATGTAAGACATATGTTAATAAGGGTTGTAATGGACTTGTAACAAAGTGGTTAAGCTAAAAAGTTATAAAAACGACATTTAAACACATTTTGAGAAAAACCCATTTAGGAGTTGTTTGAATTCGAAAATTTACACCTCTATTTTATGATTTTATAAGATACTACATGTCCCAAGGATCGTGGGCATGTAAAGAACTCGAAAAACCGATTTATAACAAAAAAGATACGACGATTTTAAGTTTACGTTAAATATATACTTTTATAAAACTATTTTTATAAAAGTTACTATTCACCACAGAAACTTATACTTTTAAAACATCAATAAATCGATAAAACTTTTAAATACGAAGACATGCTCGAAAGAATCGCTAAAAACGGAGTTAAAACGAATAAGTTACGACATTTACGAGATTTACGATAACTAAATCTATAAAAATAAATATATAACTGTTATGAACAGTAAAAATCACTATTCATTAGAAAAACTCAGATTTTGAAAATGTTATGTTTTGATAACTCGTCTTAATTCGAAGTCGTGGACGTAAGAAATGAAAGAAACAGGCTTAAAACGAGAAAGTTATGCCAGTTTTACTAAAGTATACTTATAAACGTTTTTACTTTATAAATATGATTTCACTAAAATGATTAGATGGTGATGTAGCTATATAGAATTATATGTGGTATTAGTTAATCAAAGTACTATATTACTAGGGAGTTTCATAATGAGGCCTCTTCGGGGTGGCGTATCGACGAGTTGTTGGATTTAGATTTAAAAAGTGTCCTATCTCCTCCTCATACGTCACTACATGACCTCTTAATTATGATTGCCGGAACAATAGTATGATGAGCTAAAATAATCAAAGTGTTTAGTACTTATACGACCTATATTGGATTAGGTTGCCTTTAAATTCCTTCGTGACGCATTTTTCTATTGTGAATACTTGTTGATTACCATTCACTCGAGGTGAGTTCAATAGCCCCCCTTTTTACTAACTTGATTGTTTACAAACTCTACGGGTAATTACATTGCGTAATTTTACTATTGGACACAAGTGGTTTTCCAAAGTGTTTTTAAGTGTTCTACAAAGTGTATGCTATCCAGATTACTTGCCTGATTATTAATGCCCTAAGTTACCTTAATGCCAGTGAAAGTCCCTATTTATCATGAACAGTTAATTGCTATTGAAATTAAGCGCGTGTGTATGGATAGATCTATCGGACTGACACAACCCGCCATTTCTTGGGTCACCAAGCTTTGAATCAAGGTGCATTTAACATTGAAGGTTGTTAGATTGTTGGCAAGCATCCTATATTCTTGATTGGGCACAAAAAGAAATCTATTAGATGCTTCGGTCCTGAGCTTAGTGCAATAATAAACTTTTTGGAGCTACCTGAATGTGTTTTCAGAGTCTACTAATTACTTCGATCTTGTGGTCCACCCTTATTTTAAACCGATAAACCCTATGATTTCACTCAACCTTGAGTTGACATTTAGCATTAATTTTCAGGTCCTCAAAAGGGTATAGAGAATGTGGAAGCGAGAGCCGTGGCGGATCTCAATATACGGATTTTTGTGTTTAATCTATAGTCTAACTATGCAAACTTTTTATATATCTTTAAAAAACTTAAGTCATCTTTTGGTATTATGAAGGCTTTTAGGTATAATTAAAAATGTATGAGAAATGTTTATGACTTATAAAACATATGGGACCTAATGTATAAACTCTGATATTTTGCTATGGCATCGAATGAAATCTTATCTTAAACTGAGCCATATTATGTCTATTCCTATATCTTGATTGTTGCAGCTTGACGTAGCACCCCAATGTTACCATTTCCGTTCTACTACCGATTTTGGGAGGGGATTTACAAAATCTAGTTTTTCTTGTAGTGGTTAGACGATTTTTAAGTTACCAAGTTACCACCACCGTATTTCATCATCTCCGATCAAATTTTGACCAACTTCCGGCTAGCTTAAAATTAATCACATTTTTCACTTCTAAACATAAAATAATTTTGGAAAAATGATAAAAATGATAACAATAAGAATTCGCCCCAAAAAGAGATCATTGCTTCATAACAGATTCATATAGGATGAATTCCCATCCTGAGTATTGCGATAGGATCCATATATTCTTTTCTTTCTTTCAAATAGTGGGCTGATTTTGAACCATTAAAATTATGAATGTGATTGGGGTTTTTATCTCACACTGGGCGAATGAAATATTTAGCAAAAAAAGTGGAAGGTTTAAAAATGGCATGAAGTCTACATTATTGTTTACAGCCTTCTAAATCGTTCTTATTGGAAGGTTATATCACTTTTGCAATGATAACTGACACATTAATAATTTATAAAAGATGGATCAAGCCTGGTTCGACTATATTAGAATCTGACCGACTTCCTGTTTTGAACCATCAATCTGGTTTTGAACATTAAAAGTGAAGAAAGTGATTAGAAAAACCAGTCGGAAGTTGGCCGGAATTTGGTCGAGAAGATGAAGTAACGGTGATGGTAACCTGTTAACCTAACAATGGTCTTACATTGCAACTAAAAAAAAGTTTGGTACACTAAATTGAGGGAAAAAACGTTGAGCACGTTAGATTGAAATTGGGTATAAGTGGAGTACACTTTTATGCGATTTGCCCTTTAAGCAACAATAAATTGTTCTTAATTTGGAAACACAAAACACATTTTACAGTTCTGATTTCTAGCTTGTTAATAATATGCTTCATAAGATATTAACAATTTTAAGAACTTTAATCAAGACATAATGGGATTTCACCCAATCCATAAAATAGATAATGTCTTGAATACCTTCTAGGTTGGAACTATATTGAGTGTATCCATGACACACGTAATTTTCTAACTTTGACAGATTTTGGAGGTAGAGCAATTAAAGTTATCAGAAATCAAACAATATGAATATAGTTTGTTTAAACACATTAGACATACCATAATAATATGGTATTCTATGAGTATTGGAATTGTGAGACTACATCAGAATTCCTTAGATAACTTAATTCTCTTTGGATCAAATACTTACCAATTGGGTCGAGCTAAATTGAATACTAAGTATTTTAAAACCAAGTGCATGCTATAATGTATATTTCTTTGAATAGTACAATAACTCTTTGTTCATGTGTTTCAAGAAAACAGAACATGTCAAGTATATGTTACAAGTCATTAAATAATTCAAGGACATCATGTTAATGTGTTAACAAGAAGACACAACAATTTTACTATTTACTTTATCGTATGAGTCGTTGATAAATTCAAGGACTTTATATTTATGTCTTGACCATAAAACATAATTATAGTAACTACAGTAGCTATGAACGCAAGCTCTTGAGTTCAATAGTAATTTCAAGTTAATTTCATACTTCATAATTATGATTATATAATTAACCATGACTATATTGACTAAAGTATGTAGTCAAAATGTTGAAGTAGTTTTACATTATATCTTGACATTTAAATGTAATAGGGAAACAAACATCTTGTGTGTTTAAGTCCTAGTAAAATTATTAGCTTTCTTACTTTGCGGTCAAGAGAAACCAATAATCATATTGTTATCTGTTGTTCCTTGCACACACTTAAGATTTCTCCCACTTGTGCACGGTACAACATTATTTACTATAGATAAACAATACGACAAGTGCTCGATTGTATAAACAATATGATAGTGTCATAGATATTACAAGTAGATTTTGAACCATACCGTTTAATAAGGAATTATGGATTAGTATTCTATAGATAACGTCTCAGAAATCAACATCAAAAAGGCAACGTGTTATCTTTAAGATAAAATGCAAATTTTCTTAAAACTACGGTACTTCATATTCGGAAAATAATAAATTATTTCAATGCAAGCTAAAAATAATATGGGAAACTAACAAGGAATTAGTCTTGTAGCTCCCACTGAATTTGACAACATTACTTGTGTAAAACCCACATGAAAATACCAGGAAATTTAGAAATTTAATAATTAATAAATCTTACAAGTAAACACATGTAATTAATATATCACGACAAGTTATTTGAAGAAATTAAAATTTACGAAAAACACGAATACGCGAGAATACAAAAAAAAAAAATTGTCGTGAAGAAAAAGTTAAATCTTTCTTTTGGGCCCTAGCCGGACGCCCCAATACACCAAGAAAAAGCCCAATTTAATAGAAAATGGCCCAAGCCCAATGTTCTATATATAATAACCAAGTCTAAGTATCAAGTCAAAAAAAATAAAAAATAAAAAGAAACCCTAGTTTCTCTATTTTCGACCGAGTACCACAAGGGAGAAAACAAGAAAGATTTTGATCTTTATTCGTGATTCCACTATCGTCATTCGTTCTTGATTGATCCTTGATCAATCCCCGTAATTGGTATTTCATAAAACTCTCTTATTTCTTTCTTTTGAATATCTTCATGCATGAAAAATTATATCATGAAATAATAAAAATTGACACAAGAATGAATGGATAATTGTAATGTTTAATTTATTTTAACATATTGCGTGATAAATAAATCGAATGGGACATGAAATAAGGGTGTCGAGTGGTCCTTGTGGCCAAATGAGATCAAGCCGAGACCCCTTGGGGCTCGGCATAAATTTTGTTGCGAGTTTGTGTCAAGCCGAGACCCTTAAGGGCTCGGCATATATATGTTATTGTTGATGGTGGTGTCGAGCATCGGGTTAATGTTAAATAAATGAACCGAAATTCCATAAGGAGGTTTGGTTATGTCTTGTGTCGCATGGGGTTCGTGTCGAAAGGTTTTGAAAACGAATACTAAAGTTGTGCGGCTATATTGTTTGAGCATAAGGCTCGGCTCATTATTTGAGTTGAAAGGATTAAGCCGAGAACCCTAAAGGGTTCGGCCCTTGGTCGATTAAATCTCAAATGGTGTTATTATGATAAATTATTTTCGTGCGCGCTCACTTAATTTAAGGGAAAAAATCTAAATGTTATGAAAATTATAAGTTGTGTCATGTGAATTAATTATCAAGAAAATTTTCAGATAAAACTAATAAACCAAGAAACCAAGCATGATTAAAAATGTATTTACACTTTAGACCCTTAATTGTAATTGATTATAATTATGACCCTTAAAATCATGAGAATGACACTTATTTCCTTTAACTATAATTAATTAGTATGTATACCCTAAAGTATAATAAATAACATGATTATAATAGATTAATTTTTAATCTAAGATACAGAAATGGAAACCTGTTAATATTAGAAACCTGCTATTTATAGAAACCTGCTATTCATAGAAACCTGCTATTTATAGAAACTTATTTTATATATAGAAACATGCTGTTTTTGGAAAATCTATTTTTTTTAAAGTCTATTTTTGGAAGCTTACTATAATTAGAAGCTGCTATTTTTGGAAAGTACCCAATATAACAAGAATACTAATCATGAAACATACTAATCAATTGGAATAGTTAAACATGGAACTAAAAGTACTAATCAAGGAATCATGCTAATTATAGAAAGTTACTAAAAATAGAAAGTTACAAAAATGGAAAGTAACCTTAATCATGAACAAGTAACTTATATATGTCCTTTAACATGTAGATCGCATTAAGCAGGAGTAGCTTCCATCTTCTTATCCATCTCTCCTTACTTGCTTAGGACATAAGGTACGAATATTTCCGTCCTTTCAGTAAGGACATTCTTTCTTTTCATTATTCAATCTCATCCCCAGAACTGCTATGCTTCACCCCATTTTTTATGTCTTTTGCCATGATCCTTTACATGTATGATTTCATGACTTATTCTAATTGCCTGGCTTTTTTTAAAAAAAAATTATAATACGCATGACCATGATTTACATGACTTTCCAACCTATCATATGGAGTACCATGACCGTACACATGAGGCACCTGTGTCACGACCTTCGCGTTGAGAGTTGATTTTCAACGCGGCGTCCCTTTTGATGTTACCAGATAAAATTTCATGTTTTTTGGTTGGCCATTAATATTCAGGGGCGTATTGGGTGCATCCTAGTTTACATGTTTTTACACGTTCATGGTGATTGGTTTGGTGTGTGCTCTACATCCCACACATTGGAGCTGATCCCTCACCCATATAATTATAAGAGGTTCCACGCCCTCTATTACATGTCGAGCAGCCCCCTTTATATATGCATGTATTACACTACATTACTTATTAAGACATGAATGAATTATATGAGCTCGTGGGCATTCCTTATTCATTTTCTGTTTATCTACTGAATCCAAGATATCTCATGACATCTTGACTTCATGTTTACCGAGATGTTTTACATGTTTATTTCCTATTCTTCATGACACCAATTCGCCAGGTTCCTCATGACACTTTTTTTGATCCTATTCCGCTACTTTGTATATACTATCCAGGGATTCAGACTTAATTTAATTACATTGTTATCATATCCGTTCACTGAGCGTTATGCTCAGCAGTTTTTTCTTTCTCATTTCTTATACGGCAAGTAATCTAGCGGGTGGATTGGCAAGAGAGAGAGTGTGCTTAGGAAAAGTGACCTATTTAGCTCCTTTCTTTTATATCGCAGACATTTTGATGTGCTAGACTACTTGACACATTTTCGTCCTTTAGACTTCTTTTACGTTATTCATGTTGATCTCATAATTGGGAGCCGATGTTTTGATTTCCGGCTTTCCACCCACCTTGTCCTATGATATCATCTATGACTTTATTGCCTTGTATTAATGCTTTGATATGACACTAAGATAAATGACGTTTCGCCGACCCTTTCCAGAGTGGGTCGTTACAAAATAATGGTATCCAGAGTTAAAGGTTTCGACCTGTAGGTCTAAAAACTTGACCTGTGAGGATTGGGTAGAACATTAGGTTCCTTCAGAATCGACGTTTATCTTCTGTCGCGTTTTGACCTTTTAACCGTTTAATCATTAACCCTTTTTGCAAATGTCAGATGGTGAACACTCGTACCGATGCTGAACTCGCTGCGGCCGTTCAGGCAGCCGTGGATGCCATGCTCCCACAGATTCGCGAGCAGGTTCGCGAAGAGTACCGCACTGGTGCTGTAACTTCGGGTAGTAATCCTCCACCAGTCACTATTCATACTTGGCTTGAGCGCTTCAATAAGCAGAAACCCCGTTCGTTCGAGAAGGCAGTAGCCCCTGTTGATGCTGAGAATTGGATCTCCCATATGGAGAAGATCTTCGACGTGATGGATTGTAATGATAGCTTTAAGACCAAGATTGGCTTGTGATAAGTTCGAGGATAACGCGTTGCTTGGTGGAAGCCTCTAAGCAGAGCCAAAGAGAGATGCGTGGGTCCTTACTTTGACTAGGGCAGCTTTCAAAAGACTGTTCTTTCTTCTGTTTTTTTGCCTCGAAGCCGAACAAGAGCGACTTGAAGAGAGAGTACCAATTCCATCCGCCAAAGGTGAGTGAAAATATACTGATACATGCAGTGTTTCCTTCGCCTAGCTGGTTTTCTTGGACAGGCTGCTGGTACTGCAGAAGAGCAGGCGAAGAACTTTCGTTGGGGTCTTCATAAGTCAATCCTTGACCATGTCATGTGTATACAGTTTACGAATGTTGCTCAGGTTGGCGGATGCTTGCACGCAACTTAGAGATCCTGCGGACCGGGATGACTATGATAGGTCCGAACGTTCAGACAAGATTAAACTTTCGTAACAGTTTTGCGACCTTGTTTTATGTTTTACCTCCTTATCCTTATAATATGTACCATTCAACTATTCTCCAGGCATAAGAGTGGAGACCGATATCAGTCGGTCACTCAGCAAAATAGTTATCGGGGTCATGATCAGAAAAATAACCGTCAAGGGTCTGACAGGTAGGGCGGTGGTGGTAACTACCGTAACAACAATAACAACAAACTAACTCTCGGACAAACAACCAGGTTAAAATCTGAATCGTTATCGTCTTTATCTGTTATATGATATGAATCTAACATCAGCGTCATGTAACAGGATTCGGTGCTGGGAAAAAAACCCGCGACAAAGGACAGGTCAGCAATCCCACCGATCTACCAACTCGGGTAAATCATTTGAAATAACAAGTTTATTCTCTATATGTCTCAAAGTTCATGTCTCAATGAACTATCTATGAATCAGGTTTCCCACAATCCGGTACCGCTCGAGGGTTATACTCACCCTGTTTGCACCACATGTGGACGTAGACACCCAGGAGAGTGTCGTCGTGCTGCTGGTACTTGTTTCAAATGCGGCCAGGCTGGTCATCTTCAGCGGGACTGCAAGAAGAACATTGGTGCTAGTTCGTCTGGTCATGCTGACAAGAAGCCAGACCGCAACCAGGCCGTGTCTTTGCATCATACTCAAGAATCAGGCCGCCAATACTCCAGTACCATCACTGAGCACTATTAAATTCGACGTGCAGTGTTTGTTTTATTTGATACGGGTGCGACACATTCTGTGATATCTACCAAGTTTGCCTCATGTTTTACTATGACACCTATATTACTTGATCATGTATTATGTATATCCACGCCCATGAAAGACTCCGCACGTATTACCCATGTATATAGAGATCTTCCTCTACAGTTTGATGACAAGATTCGTTCAGTTAATGCACTTCCCTTGGATATGTGTGAATTTGACATAATTTTGGGTATAGACTGGTTAGCAGCACACCTGCTACGATTGACTGTCATTCCCCCAGCGTCTGTTAATATCGGCGATATTCATGCTCCTGAATTTATTTATCATGGTTCATTACCGGGAAAACCTATGAAGATCATTTCCGCTTTAAAAGCACGTACCTTACTATCGCATGGCTGTGAAGGTTTTCTGGCTACCATTCATGACACGACTTCTGACGTTTCTTCTATTCATGATCAGCCGATTGTTTCCGAATTTCAGGACGTATTTCCGGAAGAACTTCCAGGAAGTTAACCTCCTAATTCGCGATGTCGATAACATTAGAGCTATACCCGAAGCTGAGCCAATCTCCAAAGCTCCTATCGCAACATGGCACCTATTGAGTTAAAGAGTTGAAGGATCCAGTTACACGGAAATTTGTTTAGAGCGAGGTTTTATTCGCCCGAGTGTATCGCCATGGGGTGCACCGGTTCTGTTTGTCAAGAAGAAGGACGGTACATGAGATTATGTATCGACTACCATGAATTGAACAAGATCACCATTCGTAAATCTTTTAACCCCTTCCAGTATCGATTATTTTATTTGATCCAGCTGTCAGGGCGCTAAAACATTTTTCCAAGATTGATTTTTACGATCTGTTACCATCAGTTTGCGAGTGAAAAGAGCAGACATTTCCAAGTACTGCTTATCGCAACACGTTATGGTCCATTAGAATTTTTGGTTATGCCTTTTGGTCTCACGAATGCTCCACTATATTTTATGACTTGATGAAACTGAGTTTTCTCCATGAATTCTTGAAACAAAGTTAGTCATCGTGTTCATTGATGATATTCTGGTCTTCTCTAAGTCTAAAGAAATAACACGAGAGCCATCTCCGCACTGTTCTACAAATTTTACGACAGTAACATTTATATGCCAAGTTTTCAAGTGCGAATTTTGGTTTGAGTAAGGTGGCATTTCTGGGTCACATTGTTTTTCAGCAGATAAGAATTAATATGGAATCCGGCGAAGGTTGAGGCTATCACCAAATGCCATGACCGACCGTCTGTGACCGAAGACGGAGTTTTTCTTGGATTAGCAGTGATTACCGCAGATTCGTAAAAGGTTTCTCACGATTAGCCTTACCCTCAACCAAGCTTAAATGCAAAAATGTGAGAAGTTTGTATGGAAATAAGAGCGAGAAAAGAGCTTTGAATAGCTTAAGCAACGTTCGGTTTTCCTCGCCAAATTCATACTCTCCCATCTGGTTTCAGTGGAATTTCAGATTTACAGTGATGCTTCTAAGAAGGGTCCTTGGGTGTGTACTCATGCAGCCAAAATAAAGAAGAAACAAAAAAAAAAGCATAGAAAAAAAAAAAAAAAAAAAAAAAAAAAAAAAAAAAAAAAAACAACCACCGGATGCAATGTCAATGCAGAAAAATAAATGTACAAAAAGGTAAAAAGCAACACCTAAATAAAAAATAAATGTGTCATGGGAAAAGTGATTGCCATCCTCACGACAACTTAAAATAAAAAGCCCAATGAGTTTAAACTATCCTACACAGATCTGGAATTACAGCCGTATGTCTTCGCTCTAAAAATTTGGAGACACTACTCTATGGCGAATCATGTGATATTTTTACCGATCATCAAGAGTCTCAAATATATTTTTCACTCACGAGAAATGAATATAAGACTGAGGCGTTGGTGGAGGTATTGAAATGATTATGAACCAACATATCAGTACCTATCCGGGTAAAGCAAATGTGGTGGCTGATGCTTGATAGGAAAGTCGGGTATGATAGCTTGTATCCAAGTGGAAAAAGGGATTATCGTGACACTTGAGCGTTTGGATATCGAGTTATGCGTTCGTGGACAGAATGGTTTCAGGCCTAGCTGAGGGTTTAGCTAACCCCTAATTTTCACAGATTTAAGGCAGCTCAGAAGGATGCCAGAGAAATCTGGGCAAATTATTCAGAATATTGCTCAGCAGACCGAGTGTCGCGTGATTGACGATGGCATTTTTATGCAGGGTACTTAAATTATTGCGTAAGCCTGGGGGGGGTGTTTACCAGAGGATCCTACACTTCGAAGCCTTGATGACTGAGGCTCATAGTTTCCTCCATATTGGATTCATCCGGTTCACGAAGATGTATCAAAGATCCAAGCAACACTATTGGTGAGTTGGTATGAACGCGATAGTGGCACGTTTGTGTCAAAGTGTTTTAACATGTCACAGTTAAGATTGAACCACCAACTGCAATGGGCTATTGCAACATTAGAGATTCCTTTTTGGAAGTGGAACGAAAATATCCATGGATTTGGTTACCCAAGGGGTTACCACGAACTCAGAGGAAAGCACGATGCCTATCTGGGTTGTTGTAGATCGCTTGACTAATCGGCACATTTTCCCTTCCAATCCGTCTTCCTATTCGTAAGGATTTTTCCATCAGTAGATTGGCAGAGATGTTCCAGCAAGAAATCGTTCGACTACACGGTACTCCATCAGCAATCGTATCCGATAGAGATCCACGTTTCACGTCTCGTTTCTGGAAAGGTTTACAGAACGCTTGGGGAACCAGGCTCAAGTTCAGTACGGCTTTTCATCCAGAGACAGACGGACAGTCAGAACGTACGATTCAGACACTGGAGGACATGTTACGTTCATGTGCATTAGAATGGACAGGAAATTGGGACGACTACATCTGTTTAGTTGAGTTCGCGTATAATAATAGTTGGCATGCAAGTATCAAGTGCGCTCCCTTTGAGATGTTATACGGTAGGAAATGTCGTGCTCCTATCTGTTGGGATCAAGTTGGTGAGCGGGTTCTTGAGGGCCCAGAGATGATTGAGGTGACCAATGAGAAGGTCGCTGTCGCCAGGGAAAAGCTTAAAGAAGCTCAGACACGTCAGAAGAGTTATGCTGATAAGCATCGCAGATTGTTAGAATTTCAGCCGGGTGAACATGTATTTTTGAAAGTATCGCCTACACGTGGAGTCAGGCGTTTTGGTATTAAGGGCAAGCTTAGTCCTCGTTTTATAGGACCATTTGAAATTCTTGAACGCGTGGGTGAGGTTTCTTATCGTTTGGCGTTACCTCCCCAACTCTCTCATGTTCACAACGTATTTCATGTATCCTTACTCAGAGGTTACAAGTATCATCATCTCCACGTTGTCTCTTATCCATTTGGTCAGATCCGTGAAGATTTATCTTACACGGAAGAACCCGAGTCTATTCTAGACCGTCAAGTCAGAGTCATGAGGAAAAAGACTATTCCTTTCGTTAAAATCCTTTGGAGGAATCATCCTGAACGGGAAGCCACTTGGGAAACCGAGGAGTCTATACGGACTTCCTATCCTCATTTCCTTCCATGATCTGGTATGTTCTTTTCAGTCGTATCATGTTTCTAATTCGAGGACGAATTATTCTTTTAAGAGGGGAAGAGTTGTAAAACCCACATGAAAATACCATGAAATTTAAACTTTTAATATTAATAAATCACGACAAGTAAAAACGTATATTAAATACATCATGACAAGTTAGCACACGAAATTTAAAATTCATGAATACACGAATACACGGGAACACTAAATGTAAAATCCGAAAACCTTAACAAGTGTAAAATTACCAAAACGCCCCTAATGCAATAAAAATGCATAAAAGCATGTATAAAATTCATTTTAATTCTATAAATCATGAAAATGTAACATGTGACAGATATGAAATTTATGTAAGAGTATAATACTTTATATTATACAAGAAAATAATTTATATTTATATAAATATACTTTAGCCGAAATTTAATTGTATTAATTTCATATATATGTAAAGTAAAATAAAGATAATTACAAAATAAATTAGGCAAGTTTAATCTGATTTTGGGCAATTAAAAGCTCATAAAACTCGGCCCATATCTCCTATATTTTTTCCTTATATAATTCCTATTACCATTTATTTTGCTAAAACCCTAAAAGACTAAATACGGCTCATCAAAAAAATCAATACAAGAGGAATCCGAATTTTTCCAGGCTTCTTATCATTTTTCTAAGGCTATTCAAAGATCAAGGAAGGTGATAAAATTATTGGAAAAGTTGTACAAGGCTGGTTCGATCGTGGGTTTGATTTTAGTTCGAAATAAGCCAACCGAACACCATAATTCATATAATCAACCAAAAATCATCAAGGTAATTTTATAACTCAATTATCATTATTATGATTCGAAATATTCATGAGAAAAATAACCATGCATATTCAAATGGCCATCCGAATTATATTATGTTCGAAAACCCTAATTTTGGATTAATATATAATCGGCTGAAAAATAGCTTGTACCATTGATTTTATATTTTTTCAAGGATTTTAATATGATATATATCTCAGATAAAATAAGGGGAAAAATTATTAGGGGCTGGAACGATTTATTTTGGATTTATTAATGTTTGCCGATTTGCAAATAGAAGAAAAAGGAAAGAAAGAATTGCTAAACGAATTAGGGTCATGGTTTTGATATTTTTCCCAGGTTAATTAATGCCTAATGAATGTATGAAAATTTTGAAATTATTGGGGAAAATTTTAATTATGGTTTGGTGTAATTAATTGCTAGCCGATTGTGTATTTAAAGTACAAGGACTTGTTTTGTAAATTATGAAACTATGGGGACTGTTTATGACATGTTAATATATTTTTTATATCTGAGAAAAATAAGTTTGGGGGTAGAAAATGTCATTTTGATATTATTTTGGGATTAAAAGTGATTAATTATGCAATATTATGTAACTTTGAAAATTAGTTTAAATAAATAGAGGGACTAAACTTGTTATAAATTCTGATAGAGTAAGGTTTGGGACAGTTAATTAAAAAGTATTATATATCTGAATTTTGCATTTTTGAAGCCTATAAGGACTTGTTTTATAAATTATGATAATTAAAGATATAGTTTAATTAATAAATGAAATACAAGGACTAAATATGTAAAATCAATTTAAAATTGGGGTTTAACTTGTTAATTACAGAAAATGGATGGTATAAGACTGAATAAATATGAAACTTTTGATATGTTACACTTTACAACTTGTAAGTTGTTGATTGGCATTTTAAACCCTAGAAAATAACGGGAAGTTGTCATCATTAAAACCTAACTTGCAAAATTGATATGTTAAGTTCCTAAAATTATTCAATATTACTTTATAGGACCTAAAATGATGAATATGCTAATTATGGAAACCTGTTATTTATGGAAACCTGCTATTTATGGAAACCTGCTATTTATGGAAACTTGCTATTTATGGAAACCTGCTATTTATAGAAACCTGCTATTTATGGAAACTTGCTAAATAAGGAAAGTTCTATTTTTAGAAAGTACCTAGTATAACAAGATACTAATCATGGAATATGTTAATCATGGAATATACTAATTAAGAAAGATATTAATCAAGAAATATACTAATCATGGAATGTGCTAATCAAGAAATATACTAATCATGGAATGTGCTAATCAAGAAATATACTAATCATGGAATGTGCTAATCAAGGAATTATATGAATTATAGAAAGTTACTAAAAATAGAAAGTTACTAAAAATGGAAAGTAACCTTAATCATGAACCAGTAACTTATACATGTCCTTTAACATGTAGATCACGTGAAGCAGGAGTAGTTTCATCTTTCTTACCCATCTCTTTCATCTCTTTGCTGGACTTAAGGTACGGATATTCCGTCCTTTCAGTAAGGACATTCCTTCTATTCATGATTCATTTCCCCAGAACTGCTATGCTTCCCCGTTTCTATGTTTTTGCCATGATTTATTCCATGTTTATCTCATGTCCACACTGCCCGAGCTATATATATATATGCATGAACATGATTATGTGAACTTACCCCTCAGTTTTGGAGGGTACCATGACCATGACACTGAGGCACTGTGTCATGACTCTTTCGCGTTGAGAGTGATTTCACGCGGGCGTCCCTTTTCATGTTACTTTATTCATGTCTGGCCATTATTATTAGGGCGTATGGGTGCATCCTAGTTAAAATGTTTATACGTTTCATGGTGATTGGTTGGGTGTGTGCTCTACATCCCATCCAATTGGAGTTAGATCCCTAACCATTTTATATAAGAGGTTCACCACTCTAGTACATGTTGAGGCATCCTCTACTTATGTGATGTATGCACGTTTATTATTATGTATGATTATATGAGCTCGTGGGCAAACCCTTATTGCTGTGTTATGCTACCTATGACATTCCATTATACGTTACATCTTAACAACCATGTTTTACATGTTCATTGCTATTCTTTATGACATATTTCTCCAGGTTCCTCATGACACTCATGAATCTTTCCGCTGCTTTATATTCCTTATCCAAAGTCTTATGTTTTTATTTCATTATCATTATATTCCGTTCACTGAGCGTTATGTCAGGTATTTCTTTTCTGCTTCTTACGGGAGGTAACTAGAGGGGTGGGATGAGAGATTGTGCTTAGGAAGAGACCCTTTAGCTTCCCTTCTATTATCGTTGACACTTGCAAGACTTATGTTTTGGACACATGTTTTGTTCTTCAAACTTCCTTTATGTTTATGCATGTTAAACTTCATAATGGGAGCCGATGTTTGTTTCCGGCTTTCCACCTTGTTACGTTATCAGTTATGTTTTATGCCTTTTATGCTTTGATATGACGCCATGGTTATGAAGTGATGCCTTTCATCAGAGAGGGGTGTTACAAGGCGCCTGAGCTGGAGGCAGTTTATGCTGCCCTTGGGATTACACACCAAGGATGAGATGGAGTCCCTCGGTTTTGCTAGGTACTGGAGTGAGAGTGAGAGGATGATCCCTGGGAAGGGGGATCTACATGATTATTGGAGGGATATTTTGACCGATGGAGATTTCTTGGGACCTCCCCTTTCCTACACTTTGATCAGGGATCCGGTCTTGAGACTATGCCATAGGATGATGGCACACAGTATTCCTGGGAGGAGTCAGGCACCTGAAAAGGTGATCGTGACTGATTTGTTTTATTTGAGAGGGTTGGATGTTGGATCGGTCAACATCCCTTACTTGTTAGCCTGATATCTGATGAGGTTTGCTGTTGGGAGGAAGAGCGAGGCTCATATTTCTAGAGGACAGTTTGTTGCTAGATTGGTCGAGCATTTTGGGCTCCTGACTACCGAGATACTTGGAGGATTGACGGTTATTGCCCCTAAGCTTCAGATTATTGATATGGCTGAGCTGGTGAGGCTGCAAATTTATGTGCATCTAGATGATACTTGGGCCTGGGTGGCCATGGGACCAGAGAGGCAGCCCGATGCTGCGGCTGGTGCCCTTGCTGTAGCTGAGGATGCTCCTGCTGTTGATGAGGGTGACCAGGCTGTTCCGGCACCCGTACAGGCACCTCAGCAGCCACCTATGCCACCACTAGCTCCTGCCATGACCTTGCCTTAGAGGATGGCAAGACTAGAGGAGGACGTGCATGAGATTCGTGGGACACAAACCGAGCAGCGCGAGGTGATTGACGCGATGGCTTGTGATTTTTCCAAATTTAGTACATGGGTGACCACTGGACTAGGCCGGATGATGGACAGGGCAGGAGTTACCTATACACCATATTCTCATACCCATATGTCCTACCAGAGGTGCGTCAGACAGAGGACTGGCGAGGCCAGCACCTTCGCAGCTCAGCAGGACCCACAGCAGCCAGACCCGTGATCCCTCCTACCTTTATCTTTTGTATTTATCTGTACATTTATTATTATTCATGTCGTGATGTATCTAACTATAAAATAGGTTCCCATATTTTTGCATATATATCAAGATATGACGTTTTGGTTTGTCTATGTATGATAGAATCAAAGCTTGGCAGTAAGTTCAGCACCATAGTTCATGGATATGATACGGAACCAAGCAGGATATTCACACAACAAATGCAAGAATGGGAAACAAGAAAGAGTGCTTAAAGAGGAAGCTAAAGAAAAGTCTAACTTAAAGACTTCGATGTAAACAAAAGTGCTTCCCGGGAGACAACCCAGATTGTTATATAATTTTATCAAGTCTGTCTTCCTAGACATCAATACGGCGTATCCGCTCCATACCATACGGCGTATTGATCGTCTAAACGTTATCAGTATTTATTTTATTGCACTTTAAAAACATTATTGTCAGATGTTGAATATGGGCGTATCTCACTAAAACTGATACCCGTATCCCTCACCAGCCCTACCTGTAATTAGTTTGTTTAGTTTAGTTAAAATTAACCTTGAAGGCTGCCTAATATAGGAATACACTTGTTCTGGTTCTAGTAATATATATATACCTCGAGTAAAGAAAAATATCGACGAAGTTGAGTGGATATGGCATATTTTCGTGGGAGTATAGGGTAGAATACTATGTGGTGTGATTCGTGGCTATGATACCAGACACTTTTCAGCACACAATCTTGCTCATAAACAATACCCCCCCCAAGCAACTTGAAGAATCTAACCGAGCAAATATCAGGGGAGTTTCTCATCTCTAATTCTTTTTAAATTCCCTGAATTTAATGTTTATATATACAACAAAGACGTTGTATAATTCAAGTGGGGGTGAATTAGAATGTTTACTTGTCCAAATCTCACACTAACAATACATAAATTATGCGTTCAAATTTAAAAAAAAATTCAAGCATACTTTTGTGATTACTTGATACATAACTCGCACGTGGGGGGGACAAATAACCCTTGTTAGATATTGTGAGGATTTAACCTTTCCGTTTCCAAATGTTTACCCAAATTCCATAAAATATGAGTGTGCCGGTGATGTTGTAGACTTTAGAACTTGGCTTGGTATATCACTCGAGACCGCAATGATAAGTACTATGGATTTAGATGGAGTAACTTGTTTAAATTGGTAAATTTTAGGATTACACCCAAATCGCCTTTACATGTTGCTTATTAACTAACTACACCGGTTAGTTAACCTCTCGTTTAAACCCTTTCCACTCTCATCTTTAGAGTGATGATCCATTAGAACAACCCGTAGAGCCAATCCTTTAGGAATTACACCAACTATTTGTTTCGTTACACCCATACACCTTAACCTACCCTGTTAGATTAAGTTTAATTTACAGTTGCTAGTTGCTTAAAGTGTAAAGTTTGTATTTCCCGAGTCTTGTGTCATTTTCTATCTTTGGTGCGGTTGGAAATTTGCGCATTGCAAATGGGAATGTATATTAGTAGTCAAAGCTCATGTGATTTTACTACCGTCACAATTATTGGTGAATCCGAAGATGAAGGAACTATCGAAGAAATTATCCGGAATTATTATGATCGTAAAGATGGTGAAACTACACCGAGATTTGAAGTATAGTTATCGGGAAAAAAATCGAAAAATTGAGAAAAATACAAAAAAAAAGTTTGAAGATAATCGTTTCGCAAAGGAATTACACGAAGGATCGATTATTCGTTGATACGTCTAAAAAATCAACGATGTAGAGTATTGTACAAAGTGGAAGATATCGCCACTTGCCTTGTAGAGTATGTAAAGTTATGGAATGATTGGTAAGTTGACCGTTACGGGAACGCCAACTTAGGTTGTTGTTTTTTCGATGATCAAGACGTTGTAAATAGTTGTGTCTTTATCATGGTAACAGTCGGGAAATAAGTGTCTAGCAACTTGTATCTTAAGTCTTAATCTATTTGTTTCTTGATTTTTATTTAACAACAATTTACTTCCCTCTCACCTGATGATTAGCCGCTGGTTTTACGCGAATGAGGATTCATACGAACATGCATGTCTATTCCGTCGTTACGGCCATATATGCATGTCTTGTACCTCGTTGTTTTACGACTTTTGGTGAAAGTTAGAAGGTTCCTACCCTATATCATTCTTCATCCTAACCATTTGTTAAATTTAAATGGGGATGTGATCAAACACACATGTCTATCCCGGCATTCCGGGTGTGTATGTGTGCTTCAGCTGCCTTGTTGGAGTGGTACTTCTGGTAAAAGATTGTAGAATGATCAACCGTACGCCTTTCCATACAAAAACCCATATTTACCTTTATAAACTTGTTACTCCTTAGCTTTAGCGGTGGAGATGTGTATCCTTGCCAAGCTTATGATAGAATACTTGTCACGGCCGAGCAATTGAGCGAATTAGATACATGTTATCACATAGATTAGATGAGTGATTTGAGTGTTTTCATCTTCCTATTTCGTGAGGTGTTTGGTTGTGTACTTGTAATAGATCAAAAAAGTGCTTTAACGGAAAATATCCTTAGGGATGTATTTTTATAAACTTCTAAAGTCTACTTGAGGACAAGTAGGATTCAAGTGGGGGGATATTTGATGACATCAAATAACATCTATTTTATAGCATCATTTATCCCATGTTATTAACCCATTTTGTATAGTTATTGCAAAGAATTGTTGCTTAATCGTTTATATTTGAGAATTGCAGTAATTATGGAGTAATTGGTGAAAGTTAGCAAAAGGCGCGCATTCTGGAGCTAAATGAGATTTTTGGAAGTTTACTGTTCTGTAACAATACGCCGTATCATCAAGAAGATATGGCGTTATCCATGCTGCACTCACCAAAGACCAAAAGAATAATGATCAATTACGCCGTATTCCAGAGAGAATCGTGCGCCGTATTCATGTTTGGAATCATATAATATTCTAGAAGATTTCCAAGCGTGGTACCCTTTTATAAATAATATAACAATACCATTAAATATACCCCTTAAACCCCCCTTCAAGAATATCCCGATACGCCGTATCCCACTCTTAGATTACGCCGGTATCCAACCGACTTCCAGGGACCTTATAAATAAGAAAACTAAAAAATGAGTTTTAGTGTGCTATAATCATATTCTTGATACTAAAACACAAAAGTCGATTTTCAAAAGAGAAAAAGAGCAAGAAGAGGTCGAGCAAGAGGTCGAGCAACGTAATCAATTCTATAGAAGACAACGTGTAATTCCATATACTTTAGTAATCGTTCAGTTTTTGGTATCATTCGTTAACTCGGTTAGTTTACCTTGGCTAAATAATTGTTCTTGTATTTATTATGACGTTTGAAGGCTAATACCTTCGGGTATTAGCCATAATTATGAAGATCTAAATGTTTGGTATTTGTTTATCTCGATGCCTTGATTTATCGTTGTATGCTTGTTTATGTTTATCAATTTATACTTGTTTACGCGCTTTTGTATGCAACCTATCATTCAAGTGGATCTAGTGAAGCGGACCAAGCAGATCTAGAGTCTGGGATAGCTCTCCATATAGTAAGCTATACATCTAGAATCATAGTTACACAAATATTGTCCTTCTAAGTCTGTGTCTAGGATACGCTTCGGGCTTAACCAGTTAATTGGATATTGCCAATGGTTTATTGATTGTGTTGACTAGCAGGTGACCTAGATAATTCAACAAGTAACGTTCTAATTTCATTGGATAGTTGGACAAGTGGACTACTAGTGTATAAATTTCCATTAAGCGGTAAGTGGGTAAAGTCTCAATGAGCTAGGGTTTAACAAGATCACCCTTGCTTTAATCCCTAAGATAGATTATAATCAGCAAATAAGGTTGCTTTATGCTGATGCTTTAATTCTAGGTCTTAAAATGATGTAACGCCTAAGTCTTACGAATGATATGCCACCTCGAGAGAATAAATCATTGCACTTAATAAACAAACCAACTTTCTAATCGGATTAATAATGGTTAATACAGTTTTCTTATATAAGGTTTGACTGCTCTTTCATCTTTTGTTAATTAGCTTGCATGGGTTAAAGTGCCTTGAATTGATTATAGACACCAACCAAACCGTGCCAGTCTCTAGGGCTAAAAACACCATTTTCTTGTTAGAATTAGGTATTAGACTGACATAGGTTTAACATAGGTTTAACATAGGTTTAGAATAGAATAGAATTAACATAGATTAGATAACCAAGATATTAATTAAATTGATAGATTTAACCTCGCTTCAAGTGTTCGACACCCTACTTACCACGAAACTACTACCGATCGGGTACACTGCCCGTTAAAGTGTTGTTTTTGGTTTAGTCGGCAAAATATAAATTTAAAACTTGAATCATCTTAAATATACCATACAACGACAACACATCAGATTCCATAGGTAAAAGTCTTTATACTACCTTACCTATATGTGGATGATCCCCTTTAAGTGTTTTAATGCGCTTATATCTCCCTAGGGGCCGTGTAATAGTCTTCATACTACCTTGCACGTATGTTGCCCTATCAAGATACCACGTAGACGGCGTTTTCATGTAATTCGTCATGCTTCTTGGAAATACTTACACATACATCGCAAGTGTGACAAGGCAATAGAGTTAGGAAAAGCATACCAAGGACCATGCATGATTAAGTAAATACTACTCCCTTATCATATGAATTCTCTTCTCCTTATTTAGTTTAATTAGTTAATTATTAGTATTAATCAAACCACCTTCATACCCTGAGATTTTACTTGCTTTTATTAATTATAAAAATACAAAAGTATTCTTCTTTAAATCTTCTAGATCTTAGTTATATTTAGTTTGGACCTTCACAATGCTATTCCCCTAGAGAACGATAACAACCCCTGTGTCTTGCCTATACTACACTATAATGGTTAGGTGCACTGCCTAGGGAGTTGTAAAACTAAAGTGGGATTTACAACCTCATCAGTCTTCATCTTCGCTATGTTTGTAATTCTATTTGCTTTCCGAAATATTATTTGTCATCATCAAGAAGAGGGAGATTGTTGGTGCAAAATTGACTAGGATCTCCTTTATGTTTTAATGATGACTAGATAAACATTCACAAAACGTAAAATCACAAACGATAGCCTAAATCCGCAAAACCAGACTTTTCTATGACGCGTGCCCAGCGCGCCACAAGCGAAGTCCGTTTTACTGATTTAGTAATTGTCAGATTTCCTCTTACCCGACACATGTGGAAACTTCAATAAAGGTATGTACATGATATTTGAGCCTTTAGGAACACTCCAAATGTGGTTTAGACTTAGAGAGGAGCAAAAACAAATCCTTCTGTTTTCCATAAAACGCCAACTCAAATCTTTTATCAAATGCCTCTAGCCAAGGCCAAAACTTCTCTCTAAACCTAGTATGATCATACTTTCAACATACCAACAAACAAAAGTAATCATTTGACCTTAATCCGGATTTACTATTATCTTAATCATATAACGGGCATTACTCCCATTTTGGTCAAGTCAAGTCAAAGGCCACTTTGCGTAAATGCATCCTTTCCCGTTATGGGATATGATTTACTTATGATTCAAAGCA
>BQNB010037571.1:0-44811 GCA_026074375.1 Tanacetum coccineum
TGTTATTATTCTGCTGCGTAATGTTTATCTTTGATGTTTATAATCCTAGATTAGATCTAAACAATCTGAGTCTTAAACGATCTTTAGGTTTTCACATGAAGGATCGAATAGAATGTAACTAAGGTCTAAGGGTTAAAAGAAGATTATTTTTGTTTTTTTATATTTTTAGAAAGCAAGTAAAATCTCGAGTTTGAAGGGGTTTGGTTTAAACTAATTAACTACTAATCTAATCTACTGTGGAAACTCGTATAGGTAAACAAACGTGCTCACTTAATCATGCATTACTCCTTAGAATGCTCTTCCTAATCTTATTGCGTGTCACACTTGCGGTGTAATGTGTAAGTATTTCCTAATTCACAAGCGAATTACACGAACCTACTTTCTATGCAATATTCCATTAAGGCAACGCACAAGTAAGGTAGTATGAAGACTATTACAAGGCCCCTAAGAGTATATTGCACGCATTTAAACACTTAAAAGGTGGTCAACCTTATTAGGGCAAAGTAGTATGAAGACTGTTGCGATGGTATCCTTTTTGTACTATCACGTTTCCCTAGACGTCTTCGCAAGCAATTAAGAATCTAGTTTTCTAGAGCCTAACGTACACACCACCAACAAGAAGCAATAGTAAAAGGAATTATAAACTAAGTTTCATGCAATCATAAGCAAACACTGATAAATTTAGCCTAACATGTTAAAAGAAAGCAAAGAGCATTCAATCAAACAATACATAGACATATTGAAATATTAAAAGGATAAAATAACTTCACTTGATTAAAAAATGGAGTAATGGTGGATACAATATGGTTTGAGAACCCTAAAAATGACCTAAAGACTGATAATAATCGTTCCCTAAATATTCCTCATGAATCCCACGATTTTCCACACTGAAACACTAAATATTGCGTTTGTATATATAGTAAAATAGTCGCGACGACGTCGCTTGTTAATTGCGACGCCGTCACCACTCCAAATCTTCTATAGGGTTCTTTAAGTCGGCTACTTCTGACACCGTCACCAAGAATCCTGACGCCGTCTCTTTGACATCCTGACACCGTCACAATGATTTTTGATGCCATTTCAAGACTCTGTATGGACTTTTGACTTTGAATTTTGTGTAGAGCTGAGATCTTGTCTATTTCTTCCTAAAATTAAGTCACGTGTATTTCCTCCAAATGTCATCCAAGTGCTTAATACACAAAAAGAAATAATTAAGCATGTATTTTGAGCATATTTGCATATTTAGGGGGTTAAATGACCCCGAAAAGTATATAAAATGACACCTCATTAAAAACATGCATCAATACAATATTATAATCATAACTAGGCTAGCTCTTAAGGTGCTTAGCCACTCATGCTAAAGATTGTAGAAGTAATAATGAAAGAAACCATGGATTGATTGAACATTATAATTCTTACAAACTATTCGATGAATGAATAATACAAATACGGTTAAAAGCAATTTCTCCTTTGGAATGATGGTGAATGGAACTAAAAAACACCTTCTAGAGAATCCCTAGAATCCCTAGTCGTCACTTTTGTGTCCTCTCTCCAATGAATGACGAAATAGCAGAAACATGGCATGTATTTATAGGTTCGTATCAGCTACGGCGTAGCCATAAGTGATGAGCAACGCCGTAGTTCTTCAAATGCATGTATTCCTTCCTTATTTTGGGATAACTATGACATAGCCTCAGGCGAGGAGCTACGCCGTAGTTTCTTCTAATGCAAAATTCTTCCAACAGGTACGATGTGGCCCAAACAGGTCAACTACGCCGTAGTTAGTCTTGATCCAGAAATGCTTGATTTGACTTATGTATGGGCTATGGCGAAGTTACATTGAACCAACTACGCCATAGTTTTCTTCAGGAATATCCTCTTTGTGAATTTTTCATCACCCATCCTTCAATATCCGCGTCTTTCCATTCGAAAGCTCATATTTACCTAAAAATGAAATATGAAACGGTTAAGTATATATTTTTATAGAATTATAACAATTATGAGCATTTCATAAGGGATTTTGACATTGAAAAGTATAAACTATTTGATGTTATCAGCAAACATTATTAAATTGGCTTCATTTGGCAAAGAATCAAACAGAGGGAATGTCATCCAAATACATTGCTTGTTTTTAACTAATGTCACGATTAGCACTCAAACCGCTTATGCGCGTTCTTATTCTTGAGTAGCTTATATGCGCGTACAACATCTCACTTGATGCTTTAGACGCTGATAAGCTACTCAAGAATCGGTACACATCATAAAGCAGTTGACTGTTACACTTAAATTTTCAAATCATTCTTAAGGATTTGATTTGATTCTTGTATATTGTAAAGAGATGGTAAAATATCAATGCTTGCAAGGAAGGATCGATTGGCTCAAATAAGAGCTCGAGGTTATGAGAAAGTATAAGTCTGTCATAGCAGCATATCAAATAAGTTGCCTAGCCAAGTTATGGACTATCATGCCTTCTAGCAAGACTGGTCATATTCATCATTGCCTCATCAAGGCAACATGCAATTGGTGGGACATTAGATGTAAATAATGGTTACCAAGCACAATGTAGCATCCGACTATACGATAAGGGTTTTGTCACTCTCACATCTGCCGAATTAGAAGCTATTTTTTATATTTAAGCACGTTTGACAGTGGCAAAACACCTATCAGACTCCAAAGATCATTTATGTGTTCAAGTTATCAGTCAACACCTAAAGAGATCTAATTTCACTCTCGAAATCGTTGTTGTTGACTAATGATTTGAACGCAGAGCTGGTCAATAAAGACGAATACCTAAACTTAATGGCTCAGATTTGTAAGTGCGGATCCGGATAAAAAGGTGTTCGACACGCCATGGCTACAAAACCCATTTTGTTGGTACTGCCTTGCCAAGATACGTGCCATTTTGACACACCATTATTAATAAGGAACGCACAAATGTCATAGTGTCATCATTGTCTATAATTTGCAAAAATAAGAAGGTATTGGGATAAGCAAACCAAGCGTAAGCTAAAGCAGCCAAGCATGATCAAAACACCAATCAAGCAAGCATCAGAACAACACATCATAAGCTGACGCAGGGCACGTTTATCAAAATCAGACATAATCTATGAAGGCTTTGCAACCTTCTTCAATGCCATGGCTGCAAACAAGAGCCCGGTCTTGCTGCCCCGCCAGGATACAATTCACTTCCATATATGGCGAACCGGCTCATATTCATTTTGTTACCCACTCGGGTTGCACACCCTGTCTATGTTTATCGTCTTTGTCACGTCACCTCTATTCATTTTAGATCCAAAATACAACATATAACAAAAAATCACGTTCGGATCATAATTGCGAGTCTGGAACCGGATAAAAGGGCACCCTACTTGTCGTGGCTGCAAACACATGATGCCACGCCAAGATACGACTGGGTGGCCTCAACACGGGTATAGCCAACTAACTTAAAGAACAAAGCAATAGTATCATCATCGCCTAAAATAAACATAGATTACAATGATCAAAACGAAAATCAAGAATATGATGGTGTCATTATCGACTGTAATTTGTAAACATAAGAAGCTAACCTGAGATAAGCATACTAGCCATAAGCCAAAACAGCCAAGTATGATTAAAACACCAGCTCCAAAAAGCATCAAAACAACACATCATAACCAACGCCAACCACACGTCTATTATAAGGATTGAATATCCTTTAATCACGTGTTTTTAAAGCTCAGAAGAGACCCATAAAATACTCACAAAATGTTTTTCCTCAGAACGGGGTTGGTGGCGGGCAACTAGCCGGACAGATGGTATGAGAAGGTGTTAGAGAGGAGAGGACGCATAAAACATTGGGTTTGACATCCTTGGTAGGTAAAAAAATGTAAGTGGTCCGGGTTACATGGGCGGTACGCCGCCCCCTACTTTAGGCAGTAGTAGAGAGTAGTTATTTGAAAATCATAAATATGGCGAATCAAAAGCATTTTTTGTTACCGACCCGTGGTTTCATACCATTTTATGTTTATCATCTCTGTCATACCATATCTATCCATTGCAGTTCAAAACCACAACATATAACAAAAAAATCAAGTTTGGGTCAGATTTGCGACTCTAGAACCGCATAAAAGGGCACCCGACCTACCGTGGCTGCAAACACGATCTAGTGATGCATCGCCAACATACGGCTGGGTGGCACCCAACACGGTCCATCAACTCATCACAATTGAAAAAGCATTTTCATAAAATTAAAATAAGTTGATAGGCAGCACATATCCAGAACCGTAATTTCTAGAAGCCGACCCATTTTCAACATATCGCAACCATGGCAGCAAACTCACAAAGCTTGTCGTGTCAAAGCATCGTGAAACAACATAATCATACAAATACTTTTACGTTCTATTTCGGCTCTGTTTTTGTGTGGCTTAAACATACGCACAAAATATAACCAAAGGATAAAAGGCTAGCCGACCCGCTATGGCTGCAAACATCACCTTCTTGGTGCTGCCACGCCATTTTTACCCAAGGCGCACCATCCCATATTCATTTTGTTACCGACTCAGACCACCTCTATCCATTGCAATTCTGAACTATGGCATATGAAAAAAATCAAGTTTGGCTCAGATTTGCGAGCATGGAACCAGACAAAAGGACACCCACCCACTGTGGTTGCAAACATAATTTAGTGATGCCTCGCCAACATAGGCTGGGTAGCACCCAACGTGGTCTAACAACTCATCATAGTTTCAAAATCATAAATGCACAAAAGCAATAGTATCATCATCACCGCAACACATATTCGAATGCGTAATCCAAAGACAGCCATAAGTTCGAAACTCAGTCTATTTTCAAGATATGGCAGCCATAGAAGCAAGCTCACAGAGCATGCCACATCAAAAATACTGCTAAGCATCAAGAAAACACAACATATGCATCAACAAAGTACAAGACGATAAACATACAGGTGTGCAACACAGGTCAATAAAAAAATGTATTGAGAAACCAACTTGTTATAATCAATATCAGGATTAGTCATATTTTTAACAATCGTCTATGCAACCATTAAAATATTCACAAAACCCCAAAACCCAAAAATGCAATCCAACAAATCAGGGCAATAAGCCAGCCCACATCTAATGAAACAAAATATCATAAACACAATTCAACAATAACACAAACGATAGTTAAATCACAAACCTAAACACATGATTTCTTCCTCTTTAATTCAAATATGTGATAATCAAAGACACCAAACACACCTAAACTAAGAGCATATAAACCTCTAGTCCTAGATACCAGTTATTATAAAAACAAATAAATACCAGACATCAAAGAAAGCAAACACATGCTTTCTTGCTATTTAACTCACATGTGTGATAACCAAAGAGACCAAAGACAGCCACAGCCCCAGATATGAGTAATGGAATACACCTTGTGTCCATGCAAGAACACAAACACTCTAGCGGAAAGATTATTTCGCACTTACGAAATATAATAATGCAATTATTATAGCTTCTACTGTTCATTGTCTCACAATTCACTGTAGCACTAATAAAATATTCGCAAAATGTAATTGCCGGAATGGCTTGGAGCATAGTCGAAGGGTGAGTGACGGTTCGGATCTGGAATGGATAGTGGTGGTATGACGTGATGTGAGAGAGACGATAAATATAAGCGGGTAGGCAACCCGGTTAGGTCGAACAAAATACTGGGCAGGGTACATAGGCCGGTGCGCCTGGTATTTGTGTGTTTTTTATAATTTTTGCAAGACTATATTAAAGAATTAAACAATCGTAACAATTCAAACAATTGTAATTGCTATAATATACACCAAACAATAACAAATTCATTAACAACTGAAAAATTAATACTTGATTAAAATTTTATGTCAAACCCCGTGCGTGTACGTGATATTAAAACTAGTAAATATATAAAAATTATATGTATAGCCAAGGTTATAAATAGCGTGAGGCGTGGCGTGACGGCATGATCAAGCCTCACGGCTTAGCGGCTATGGCGTAGACTTTGCGTTTATAAGGCGTGGCTTAAGGCGGCCTAAATTATGAAAATATTTATGTATTTATATCATATTTCATATATATTGAGTTTACATAAAGCGTTATACATATGAATAAACTTAAAAAATTATCCTTACATGTAATATTCTTCATTTTGAAAAAAATAAAAAATTATTGGAGTTGAATCTAAAAGGCTCGTCACGCCTCACGCCTTAGCACGCCTTTTCACGCCTCATCTCATGTCACGCCTAGAGTCGACGCTTTGATCCATTTCCTAACGTGGAGGTCACGCCTCACGCCTTAGCGACGCCTTAACGTCGCCAAGGCGCGACTTTTAAAACATTGCGTATAGCCATACAACATTTACTTTTGTATGTATATTTTTATGAGCATTGACTTGTAATGCATATGCATGTGTGATAATTAAATCATCAAATAGCTTGATAAGTATAAACAATAAAACACTGATTATTATTACTTGACAATTGTTTTTGTCTAAATACTCGCATACAATTCACATTATTATTATCTCATATATGTTGTCTTAATATCTACGAAGCTTAAAGTTGGATTAACATTGTAACTAGTTTAAGTATGAGTAACTTTATGTTAAACAAGAATAAGGTTAAACCTTATTCTGAATATTAAACAAACATACTTAAACTAGTTAAAGGTTTCATAATTCATTCGAATTTCTTAAACCATATTCGTTAAAGTTGGATTAACATTGTAACTATGAAGGATATATATGCAATTATTCACTTTTGATGAGATATATATGCAATTCCTTCTAAATTAAATAAGGTTAAACAAACAGCCCCTTTAACGAACATTAGTTACGTCAAATTTGAAAGAACATGACCACTAGACAAAGTTTTGCCATTAATGTTGTTATCTTTGGCGGTTGGTTCATGTAAACATCAAAATAAACAAATAAACAAATTCCGTGATGAGACATCCACAAAACTACTTTTCTTTATCCAAATAATGAGTTCTCTTCCTCTTTCAAAAGTAAGTCTGTCCTTTTTATTCCTCCCAATTTAAGATAATCTTTTATACTTAAAGTTATTGTATTTTTAGTTAAAATTGCATCTGGGTATGATGGATACTTTGTTAAAGATTCATAATTCATTCGAATTTGTGCACCCAATTAAAAGATTTGCAGGAAATGTTAATACTTTTAGCCCCAAAAAGCATTATTTCAAATGGGGTTATAATAAAGATTGTGTTAAAGCTAGTAGTAGTAGTGCTTTATTAGAGCTTGTTCCCGAAATCAAGAAAGAAAACCTTGATTTTGAGCTTCCTATGTATGATCATACCAAGAGTCTTGTGGTTGATTTAGTTGTGGTTGGTGGCGGTCCTTCGGGTTTGGCTGTAGCTCAGCAAGTGTCCGAGGCTGGACTTACGGTTTGCTCGATTGACCCGTCGCCGAAATTGATTTGGCCTAATAATTATGGTGTTTGGGTGGATGAATTTGAGGCTATGGACTTGTTGGATTGTTTGGATACCACTTGGGCTAGCGCGGTTGTTTATATTGATGAAAACTCGACTAAGAGTCTTAATAGACCTTATGCGAGGGTTAATAGGAAACAACTTAAGACTAAGATGTTACAGAAGTGTATATCAAATGGGGTTAAGTTTCATCAGGCCAAAGTGATTAAAGTTGTTCATGAGGAATTTAAGTCATTGTTGATTTGCAATGATGGTGTGACAATTCAAGCGACTTTGGTTCTTGATGCAACGGGCTTTTCAAGATCTCTTGTTCAGTATGATAAGCCTTATAATCCTGGGTATCAAGTGGCGTATGGTATTTTAGCAGAAGTAGAAGAACATCCTTTTGATGTCGATAAAATGCTCTTCATGGATTGGAGAGATTCACATCTGGGGGAAAATACTGAAATAAAGGAAAGGAATTCAAAGATTCCTACTTTTCTTTACGCGATGCCCTTTTCGTCTAATAGGATATTTCTTGAAGAAACTTCACTCGTGGCTCGACCAGGGTTAAAAATGGAAGATATACAAGAAAGAATGGTGTGTCGGTTAAAGCATTTGGGTATAAAAGTGAAAAGTATTGAAGAAGACGAGCGGTGTGTTATCCCAATGGGAGGGCCCCTTCCGGTGTTGCCTCAAAGAGTTCTTGGAATTGGTGGGACCGCCGGTATGGTTCATCCTTCAACTGGATATATGGTTGCAAGAACTTTAGCTGCTGCCCCAATTGTTGCAAAATCAATAATTCAGTATCTTAATTCTGAAAAAATGCTTCCGGGAACAGATTTATCAGCAGAAGTTTGGAGGGATTTGTGGCCTATAGAGAGGAGAAGACAACGGGAATTCTTCTGTTTTGGTATGGATATCTTGCTAAAGCTCGATTTAGAAGGCACAAGACGGTTTTTTGATGCATTTTTTGATTTAGAACCTCGTTACTGGCATGGGTTCTTGTCATCAAGATTGTTTCTACCTGAGTTATTGACTTTTGGGCTTTCTCTTTTTGCACATGCTTCTAATACGTCTAGAATAGAGATTATGACAAAAGGAACTCTCCCACTGGCAAACATGATCAACAACTTAGTTCAAGATCGAGATTAAATATTACGATTTATACATTATACTTGTAAGCTTTCATTTTTTTCACCAGCTGGATATTATAATTATTGTGTGTTTGAGTTGAATCAGTTGATTAGCATGCATCTGTCTCTCTGAAATCAACTTTTATATACAGTTTATAGTACAATCAACTCATTATTCTGAGAGTATGATGAGAATTACGTAAATGACGTCAAAAAAAGCTGTCCTTTAGAGCATAGACGCGTAGTGTAGCTACTTGTCACACATTAGTTTCTTATGATTCATGAGTAGTATATAGATTATAGGTCCTAATCCTCATACATATTATTTCCCCAAATCTTTAGTATGTGTTTTGGTGGCGTTCAGATTTTGGAGATCTTTTAGTTAATACATGCTTTTATTGTTTGAAAGATCCCCGCCCCTCCAGTTTTTGTAGTTTACATAAACATTTATAATATTACGTAGTATAGAAGCATACATTAAAAGAAGTTTTGTGCCCCCTGTTTAGCCATCTGGGCTAGCAAGCTCTGCTATGCAACTGATTATTGTGCTCAAAATGCTTGTCCAAAATCATGAGTTTGATTAGCTTTACTTCTCACTTTTTTGCTCATAATGTACACTGGTATATTGCTATTTTAGGCTCGACATGAGTAAAACTCTTGGTATTAGCTCATATATTTTTGAAAGGCACAATGCCACAATATCTATTCAGGTTGGAAATAAAGAAAACATCATCATAAATAATCAGTACTTAAATTTGGGCACCTGGGTATGTCTGTAGGGCTGGTAGAGAACCGTTTCGTGGGAAATTCGTTTGTTTATTAAACGAACAAACATAAACTAGATATTATGTCCGTTTAAGTATGTGAACAAACATGAACAAAAGTCTCATTCGTTCATTTTCGTTTATGAACAGATGTCTTGTGCAACAAATAAAACCGACTACCTCTTAGGATGAAAGTGCCTAGTGGTCTTGGGTTCGAACCGTGAGGAGAAAATTTATCCCTATTGGCCACGGAGGTTCACCACCGACTCTGGGCTATCCAAAAAGGGTAGTCGCCCTGAGATTAGTCGGCTCGCAATGTCGAGTCGAAAACCCATGTATAAAAAAATAATAATTAATAAATAAATAAATAATAAAATCAACTAAACATAATATATGAATAACAAGAAAACTAAAAAAGAATAGACAGGTAGGATAACCTGGCTAAAAAGTAATGATGACCTTGTAAGAACGTCCATATGGAGCCGAACTCCTGAGATTTTCACAATGGTTTCTATGAAATCTCCCTAGTTATCTCTTTCTTATACTACCCAAAGCCTGGTCTTTGGCTGCGATACGCTACAAAAATCTAACATGATCGTGAGATACATGGCTCGTGGGAAAACGTCCGATTCCAAAGACCAACTTTAACGTTCTCTCTTTAGTTTTTTGTTGTGATACGTCTTGCAACAATTTTTTTTAATAAAATGTTGCCAAACTACAACACCGTCATTTGAAGACCCCATGACCCGACGAAAAGATCAATTGGCGTCATTTGTGATACATGAACAAAAGCCATCACCTACTTCTTTACCAACGACATACTACTTAAATAAGAATCACATCTCTTGCCAGATTTAAAAACTGTGAATTTGTTGCAACTCTGGACCGAAGACATTATTATCCAACCCTTAGAAGCAGAAAGCACTATGTGGTTGATTCTCATATCATTTATATCAGTGATCATCTTCATCGATAGTGTCATGTGCGACGAGCCAAAAAAAAAATCTTCCAACATCATAAATCCACACAAGTATGAGGTGCATGAGGTACACTATTGCAATTTCAGCTTGCCTGGATTCCCCAACACTTAGGGGCCACCCAGACCTCATATGTGCTTGCCAAGAATAAGATGCTCATGGTACAAACTTTTTAGGTCGTCATGTAAAACACATATGCATGCATCACTGATAGTTTCACACACCAATGATCTTTGTCCTAAACTAAGCAAATTAAATTATAAGAATTCAAAATTAACATTGGAGTCGTGGCAAAAACTACAAACGCAATTTTTTTAAAGTGACTATAAAAAACCACAAATATAAAGTTACAGGCTCTAGAAAAACCAAAAGCTGGAGACATTGTATAGTCATCATATACCTTCGCTTAAAAAAGCCATTAATACCTTTAAAGCAAAGTACCCCCCCCCCCCCCCGTCAGGCATTAAATAGATACCTCAACAAGATCTTTATTTAGTATACTTAATGACTTAACCTCCAAAAGCAGGCTTTAATTCCGGATATTATAGTCCCCCTAACTTCATTTCTGAACAAAGTTATGTCTTCAAGATTCTCTATCACAAACGTAGTAGCAAACTCAAGTACTTATATGCTTGTACCAAGACTATAAACACTTGCTTATGATCCAATAATCAGGTCACAATGTACCTCACAAAATATAAAATTCTTTGCAAGAGAAGATACCACGAACCATCGGTATCCTTAATCAAGATTACCAAGAATAAAGCCTCGGTTATCGACATCAATTGCTTGCCAGGTCTGCCGCCCCACATTCTCAACGAACACACACGAATCCATAAAGTTCCACAAATGGTGAAAGAGACTCAAGCAGAGGCGGAGGGATGTAGAAGGTAGGGGGCGCCCTCAATAAACTGACGATTTTTTTTTAGTTCAAAAATTGTATTTTTATAGCCTTATTTTTAGCTTGCCCCCATCCCAAATCTCAAATTGCCCCCTATACGACTGCTTAAATATCAAAAAGCTATTGAAAAACTGCTAAAAGATGCTAAAAAATTGCTAAAAGCTGCTAAAAACTGTTAAAACTGCTAATACGATGCTAAAAGCTGCTAAAACGCTACTAAAAAGCTGCGGTTTTTGGAGCTGTTTTCGGAGAAAATTTTTTTGCCCCTATATACCAAGATCCTAGCTCCGCCACTGGACTCAAGAGTACGGAAAGTACTATGTTCCAAAGGTCGTGTCCATCGGTCCATACCATTTTGGTAACCCAAAACTCAAAATGGTCGAGAAAGTCAAGCCATGTTTCACAATGAAGCTCCTCATGAACAACAAGGAGGCCCTTAAAAGTTTGTATAAGAAGCTTGGTAAAGCTATGGTGAAAGAATTAAGAAACTACTACGAAGAAAAATCAACAGACCAGTTTAGTGATAAGGTATTCACTAAGATGATGTTGCTTGATGGTTGTTTTATTTTATACTACATTAAATTCATCTTTGGTGAAAAACTCGAAACTTGCCAAGAGCTGAAAAGCCATCAGATTGTGTTTATCCATCAATACATGTTCTTGCTCGAGAACCAAATTCCATTTAAAGTTCTAAACGAGGTGATGAATTTGATGAATGATGCTGAGTACTGTTATAAGAAGATCAAACCCTTCATTAATGAAAATATTTTGGTACGCGAGAGCCCTAAAAGATGGACCTGTTTCAGAAATGATCAAAGTTCCGGAGAAGAAGCAAAAATGGAACTCATTAATAATAATTCTGATCATCTTCTCCATCTTCTGCATCATAGCCTAACACAAAAACAGAACACTCCAGAAAATGATTTCAAACAAACAATGATTAACAGGTGCATCAACTTTATCAGAGGCATCTGCCTTATTTCCCGCAATAATAGATGCACTTTTCGCAATGTTAACGAGCTTATAGATGTAGGGATTGATTTCAAGCCGAGTGGCTCTATGTCGTTGGCTCACATTGAGGTTTTTAAAAGCTGGTGGTTCTTTTCAGCGAATGTAGAACTCCCTCCAATAACCGTGGACGACTCCACCAAACCCATGTTGTTAAACTTAGTAGCCTATGAAATGTGCTCCTGCAATGCACATGAGTCATGGGTTACCTCATATATATGTCTTCTTGATTCTCTAATTGATCACCCAAAGGATGTTAAGACTCTTAGGAAAGTCGGGGTGCTTGACAACTTTTTGGGGAGTGATGAAGAGGTTGCAAAACTGTTCAATGAAATAGGCACAGATTTGGTACCAAATAGTTTAGCCTATTTGGAAGCAAAAAATAAAATTCAAAGGCATTATGAAAGTTGGAGGAACACACTTTAAGAAATAAATATTCGTGAAGTGCATTAGTATCATAAGTTGGAAGGAACACACTTTTTTTATCTCCCTAGCTTCTACACACGAGTATGGTTCAAGAGTCTCATTGAGCATATTCTCTTGCACTTCCTTGGACGCTTTGCGTTGCTCTTGTTCTTAGTGGTGTCTTCAGACTTACTTCAGTGTTTGAGAGAGAAGAGGTCCTAAGAAGCCAAAGTGACATGTATCGTTGCAATGTTCTTAAAGACCATATCATTCACTTATAAGTAAAGATCGATAAAGGAGTGGGTTCTGCTTTGTCATGCCTGTCGTCTTTGTTGTGTGGTCGGTGTGGGATTCGTGAGTACAAAAAGAAAGTGATTGTGTATTGTGTGTTTCGATTCCTATGCATGCTTTATTGCTTTATTTTTCTCTTAGGAATAAGATAGGCATCTTGGAGTTTCGCATGTATAAAGAAAATAAAAGAGCGTTGTTTCGTTTCCATTTGTGAAAGCACATCACTAAATTTGTGTTTACAAATAGTGTTATTTATTCATGCTCTTACTTATATTGTTTAAAGAGATCCCTCGTTAGTTTTAGGGGCCATGTGGCATATTATCTCTTTTTGTAGTAAAATTAAAAGAATTGATGGAATTGATAATTTGATGCATTCTCCCTTCGGCGCTTTTCCCTCATGAACTTTTTATTCGTTTAACAGCGATAGCATTCTAAGGGAGAATCAAAATTATTACTCCCTCCGTCCCAAAATTATTGTCCCCCGACAAAAAACACACAGTTTAAGAAAAGTGCATTTATTACTGCTTTTTCTTTCTTATTTTTGACAAAATGACAGTTTTACCCTTAGCTAATTAATTAAAGTCTTCTTTAAAGTTTGTAATAATAATTTCAAACAAGGGTAATATCGTAAACTTGATCAAATTTTCCTATCTATTTTTAGTAGTGGACAATCAAATTGGGACATCCCAAAAAAGAAACGTGGACAATAAAAATGGGACGGGGGGAGTATATTATACGTATTATAAATTATACCTTTATACTAAAAGCCAGGATTACCAAATCGAGGTCATTCAATGCGTTTATTAAAAACTCGGGTGACCCGTTTCTTATCTTTCCCTCCGTGTCTCTCTCTTCTCTCTCATTTTGCATACACGTGTCGGGATACGTGTTTCGTTCTCCTTTTCTCTTTCACATTAACAAAACACACACACACACAGACACAAACCAAACGGTGGGTGGCAGTGTATTTGGTGTGTTTTTCATTTAGATACATGAACCAAAAAATATAATATTACTGCATCTAAAGTAATTGTTAGATTTGGGGTTTCATTTTGGGGGAACCATCCAGTATCTTTCTGCCTTATATCAAGAGTGATGCCTTTTTTCGATTAGTTTTGATGGTGTTAAGATGTGGAAGATTAAGGCTAATCAAAATCCCGAAACATAAAGAAAGGTACATATATGCCTTTTTAATCTTATTTTTTTCAAGTTTAGCAATTATTATGACTTATACATATGAAAATTTTGACTTTTTTGAAATGAAATTAGAGTGTTTTGTCATGAATTGGGGGTTTTTGTTAATTTCGTTTTTTTAATTGATTTTAGAGGTTTTTTTATAAACTTTGGTTTTGCTTAATTGAGCTTATGGCTTTTTCACATGGCATGATTTGAAGATGTTTGGATTAGCTTATTTTCCAACTTATCAGCTTATAATGTTTTATGATTTGTTTTTGTTTTGTCTTATTTGACATGATTGTTTTTTTATGGTTTAGTTTCAAGTGTTTTTTATAAGATTCAATGTGCCGTGAAGAGATGGGATACAATGTGACATATACTTGTTGATGCTATTGTTATATTTAAAGCCATGTAACTATGGCGGGGCAAATTATTATATTTGCAGGCTGCATTTATGGATGATTTGCTAATTTAGGAGTTGAAAATGCAATAAGTCGTTCGATCATTAAGGGTGAAAGTGACCCGTATCTTGGCGGGGCATCACGAAGTCGTGTTTGCAGCCATGGCGGGTCGGCTACCCATTTATCCGGTCCCCCTTATATTCCAAATTCTGGCTAACCGGTTTAATTGTCTCTGGTTCATACAAACTTATCCACTTTAGTCGAGTGACGCATCGTTCTCTTTGTTGCCATCATTCATGGTGCGTGGTGTAGTTGATCGGTGTGTCACAGTCAGCGGATTAGGTCGGTGACTGACTTGACCAAAGAGAATGCAAATAACAGGTTGCATTATTGATCTTAATATCTTTTGGTGATGCATCTTCTGGAATGTGAGAGTTTTTGCTCTTAACTTGGGCTACCTTTTGTTAAGGAGGAGGTGACACCATATTGTATAATGCGTTTTTCCTGGCACGTGTTTATGCTTTTTCTTTGAAACCACAGTTGTAAAAGGGTATAGCTGCAAATTAGCAGCACTATCCGATTAAATTTGGTGTGTGGCATTGTTGATCAACGTGCGACGTTTTGAAGCAGTTTTTATAAGGTGATAACCATACTGGTTCTAAAAGGCTTGTGGATGGAGGACATGTGAGCTTCCCTTAAGCGGTATCTTCGATAAATTGGACTAGTGCACCTTGGCGTCGGCAAGCTTGTTTAAGCTTGCAGCTATGACGGCCATTATCCTCCTATCGATTGGCTCACTCTATCTGGAGCCTCAAATATAAAATATTATTTCTCCGTTCCCTTTGGAGTGAAAAAGTTAATGGCGGCGTGTGTAAGAAGGACGCCTTTTTGAATGCATGCATCTATGATGTATCTTTGTTGCGAAGTAGAAACACTGTGATTCCTATTGACTTGATCGGGCTATGCTGGCAACATCCTTTGTTCAGGTGTCCCGGTTTCTGAAATGACCACGAAGATGCTAAGACTGCATTCTTTTTTTTAAACCTTGACCCTTTTTTACTTTTGTTATTTTAAATTTAACGCTATCAGTATGGTTAGCGTTTGCATATCTAGGTATGCTCATTGCATTAGTTTTAAATAGTCGGGGACAGTTTATAATGGATTACTTTAAATGCCAAAAGACCTACAAATGTTTTTTTGAATGGTTTTGAAATGATATAGTATACCTTATTGATCCTTGGACCATACACGTCGGACATTACCCCGCTGAACCTGGGATCCCTGAACCATAAGCCCTAAAAAACATCAGCAGCTACTGCCAAAGTTGACAAGTGGGGACAACCAAATAAAAGTTTTCAGTTGGATACTGGGTCAAAACGCAAGTATTTCATGTGGGTTGGACTTGGATTGAGTTAACCATTATCACAGTCATTTTCGTATATCCAAACACTCCATTTGTATAGCCGAAAGAAAAGAATCAGGCACACACCATTGTAATATATATTTGTTCTTTTGCAGGTGATGACGCCATTTCTTTTTCACTTGATTCATGCGTTCGCACATCTTTGGAGTATTATTGCGTTGGTTTTCACATTGCGAGATGTCCATTGATATCATAAACATCTGTAAGTGTATTTCCTTTTTCTCGATATTTATTGTATTGGCGATAAAAGTTCGAAACATGGATTCATATATGACCTAATTAAGTGCTGGTAAATACAATATCATTCTTTGTGTTCGTATTCTTAAATCATAGATGCAACCCGTGTACAACAGCATTGAGTGATAAATATGGAATTATTATCATGGCCCAACACGTATTGATTTTCATTTAATATTTGTATTTGGTATACATTTTGATACGTATATTCAATTAAAATTGTGATACGTGTTACAATCTTTGTGTTTGTATTGTTAATGATAAATTGATACCAATAAAAATCTGGGTGTAGTGCGTGTTTAAAAATAACAAGATGCAAGCACTGTAAAAATGGGTTTGTTCCTGAAAATATCACTTTCATTAATGATTTTAATTATTATATATCTAATCACAGTATTCATGTTGTTTGTTTATTACAAAGATGTTAGTTTATCACATACATGTTTTTTGTTTATTATGTTGAACATACATTGAAAAGAATAACTAGAACTTTCTATGCTCTCATATAAATTCTGCGTTTTCATGTCTAATGACATGAGAATTTTGAGTAGTATGTAGGTAGCATTATTTCTATAATTAGGTCTGGCGGGGGGGTTTTTGACATTTATACAGGAAAGCTAAAGGCGTCATTACGTCAAAGCAAAAGGTGAAAATAGGATTTCAAATCTCGGATTATATCTGTGTACCGTGATCGCTGCAGGAAGGAGAGGTACTAAATGATTGTAACGTTTTAACTTTGACGGTGGAGAAAAAAAAAGAAAGATGGAAGTTCGGCGTGTTGAGTAATGGGTTCAAAATGGGATTGGCCCGGGTGTTTACTTGTTGTGTGAATTTTTATTGTATTTAGGGGTGTGTTTTGGGATCTGTTCGCAAAACCATATTATGCAAGTTTATCTTGGATTTCTGTTCTACTGCATACTAATTGTTTGTGGGTCAGCGCTAAACCCTCTAGTTATAATTTTTTATTTGTTTTAGTTTACTTACTTATGATATTTCTTGCAGACAAGGAAAATGGCAAGTTAATAGGTTATAATTTGTATTGTTTGGAGCATAGGAGCACCGATCGGAAAAAGGCGTTGAAGGAAACCGCGTGAAAGAAGATACTCCGTTCGATGAATATTGTGGTGCTTTGAAGTATAGGTATTGCATTTGTGGGAAAAAAAAATATGTGTCGTATGCTGCAAGCAAATAAAAATAGCTGACAATGTAAGTATTTTAGTTGTATTATCTGGACTGGTGTTGCATTAAAATATAAACTTAGGCCGAGTTTCAAAATATTATTTATGCATACTATGGGCACACTTCAGACACACACTTTTTAAGTTCTTATAGGAAAGTATAATGTTCATTTGTTATACGAGAGTTTTTTTAAATTGTTAAACAAAAAGTTATTAGTTGGGGTCAAGAGATCTGGGTTGTTTTTAAATCAAAATGGGTCAAAAATGGTCAAATAATATTCTTTTGATTTAAGTCTCGGGTTTCGTAAATTGAAAAGCGACAATGTACGTATATTCCTCGAATAAGTAGACCGACAACCAAAAAGATGCTAAAGCCCATAGAAACCTGATCCAAACGCCTCGTGTATAAGCTCAAGAGTTTGAAAATAAGGTTGAAAAACAGGTGGTCAGGCTAATCTCTCAATTGTTAACCTTACGTAATAAGTAGACCGACAACCAAAAAGAGAAAGTATTACCAGGTCGAGGGGGGTGGGTCATGTTGTTGTGTCACAATGGATATAGTATATTGATATGTGGTTATAGTGGATTGTGATTGTTCAGGTTTTCTAATATTTCACTGCATTGAGTAACTCATCTCCATATTAATGGTCTTTGTTTCAGTGAGTATTTGCTCCTAATTGATTTGTCTTGATGTTTGCAGCAAAGTTGTGAGGACATCTATTGCACAAGTGTTGACTATTATTCCATAGACACAAAAGGCAAAGCTTAAGGAAGCTTACAAGAACAAGATCGTCCCAAGAAAACCAAAGCCATCTGTTTTGGTAATACTTTATAGATTAAAACCCATATTGTATAAACAAGTTTCTAATAAATGAAAGTAAAAAAAATTAACATCTGATCAGAACTAAATGATTTCTACGGCTACTTGGAAAGCCGAAACAAACACCCCCTTAAAGTTGTTATTAATGTAAATGAGGCCTGTCTTCTCTTTACAGTCACAGAAGAACCAAAAAAGAACCATTGATGTATCCTAATATGTTTCTTGTCTTTCAGGAAGCCTCCGAGAAATGAAGAGAAATGGTGGCTGCCAGTATCCTGGGTTTCGGCTTAAAGCCTCTCAGATTCGGCCAGGGAGCATTTGAGACAAAAACGTCATGCTGCAAATCAGGTAATTATTTGATTGTCCATGATTCAAACGAGAGCATACATGGCCAAACTTTTCATGTATTCATGGTAATTATGGAATCTGTTCTAATACTAATACCCGCTCTTTTTTACCTGCATTATATGTCTGAAGTCATGCTTTTCGTAATTTTGTTAAGTTTGTCTTCATTCGCTTTGTTAAATTGTAGGCCGAAAGAGCTCAGTGGTGGTTCAACCATGATCCTTGGGCTCATATGCCGCAAGTTAAATATCGCGAGCTACAAGTACATATACCATATAGGTATTCATATTTTTTGTTTCAATGTTAGATGCTTACTGTCATCTTTCTAAATAGTTGTAATCGGTTACGTACGATTTTTTGTAGGTTCAGGTGTTGGGCAAATCTATGAGGATTTGGAGCAAAAATAGGGAAGTATTCATAAAAGAACTCGGAAATAAAGAAAATTATGGAAGGTCTGTAAATTCATTCAGGTTAACATTTGTTAAATAAATTAAAGATGTATTCAACTGTGAAGTACTAGAAATGAAGCATACGAATTGGATCCTTGCGTTGGTTGATAGATTGGTTACTGAAACGAGTTAGTAGAAATGGGAAAACAAATGTATGCGTACATGTGTGTAACACACTTTTATTGTTCATAGTCATGAATTCCTATCATAGTACGTATGGCGAGCCGTTTTATGATCCAATTTGTGGATTTTATAACACACTAAATGTGTACTTATGCTGCAGTTCTAAGCTCCCGCCGAAACGCGCGGAATACTTCGATATACAAATGCTCTGTCGCGAAGCGCGGGTATCAAACCTATATATATTAAAAGGCAGAACTCGGGTTGCCCGGGTTGACCCGGCTGCATTTAATGTGTCGGGTTTTTAAAGGCAGAAATTTAATGCGGGTTGCCTGGGTTGCATTCAATGCCCGAGTCGACACGGTTGCATTTAATGTGCTGGGCTGACTCGACCTGACCCGTTTTTAAAATTATTAAATAGCCCCTTGAGTATCTACGAAATACCCTCTCACATCATGCGTCAAATTATAAAAAACTACCTTCATTTTTAAAAATAAAACCCGCGCTTCATCGCGAAGCACGGGTTACAAACCTCGTTATAAAAAACATACAAAAGGCGGGATCACCCGGGTACATTAATGGTGGCAACCTGACTGACCCGACCCAGGTTTATTAAATGTTGTGACCTGTCTGAATTAATGCAACCCGGCCACCCACACTTGCACTTTCCATTCGCTACAACCTGCTGCCACGTATTAGGGTACGTGGTTATTCATCTCTCCCATCCCTCTCATCCTCTCCCATCCCTCTCATCTCTCACACTCATCCAGAAACAAAAAAATATAACCCGCATCCACCACCTTCAATCCTGAGCTTTCTGGCGAATAATTGGATTCTCCGACGATGTTTGCACGGTCTCAACTTCAACTCTTGAACTATAAGGTAAGCATTAAAGATTTTTATTGTTTGGTACTTTTATTTACAAGTTAGGGTTTTATCATATTTTAAAGGTTTTGAATTTCTTTTTTCTTAATAAATTTTGTGGTTTTTATAGATTTAATATTAAAAGAAATGAACATGATGTTCCGAAAGGTAGATGCACATCCTTGCAGCAAATGTTCCTAATGTATTTCTCTATCATTACAGAGAGATGATAATGGTATGTGATCCAACCTAAGCTTCCCATTTTGTGTGTTGTATAGGCTGTTTTTTTTTTCAAGTAGAAAAAGCTAAAGAAGATTACATGTTGATGAACAAGCAGAAAAGTCGCGAAAGAATCGATATGTAAGTATTTACATAACATCACTATGCAACTTCGCGAAGATAAGAAGAAACCGATCATTTTTTTGTATCGAGGTATTGAGTTTGGAACCGTCATGAATAATAAACACTATTTCAGAAAGTACTCATTATTTTAGCAGGAGCAGAAAAAAATAAACAATCCCTTTTAATTATTTTCAATTCTTGGGTTTTTTGTTGGTTAAGTTTTAATCTTTAAATATTTTCCAGTCATTTTAAGTTGCGCCTTTTGATACAAGATGTAAATGATGATATTTTTTTCTATTTGTACTTTTGGGTTTGTAAAATTTTAATTGTTTTTATATGGTTAAATGCAGTAACATCGTCGAAGACAAAGAAGAAAGGGAGAGAGCATAAAGAGACGATCGCGAACACCATTCGCGAGGCGGTGGAGAAGTATAGTTCTGTTTATGTTTTTACCTTTGAGAATATGAGGAATATTAAGTTTAAGCAGTTCAGAGAGCAGCTTAAGTCCACCAGCAGGTACTATACTGCTTATATTCTGTATTTTTCAATTGATCTCAAAAATGGGTAATAAACCCATGGTTAAATGCATATTGTAAACCCATTAAAAGGGTTGGGTTTTCCCTCATGAATTGTTTTAAAGTGGAGCACAAACGATGTTGCTTAGGTCAGACTTGCAATTCTTTTTACCAAATGAATCACCATGGTGAGATAGAAGATCATAAATAGTTCTCCGTAATATGGGCATAATAAGTCATAGGTGTTGCTTCGGTCTACATGAGTAATTGGTAATCGGTTACATGAAACATGCATACATCATTCTTAATTGTACACACAAATTAATATTTCATTTTTGTTATTAGCTTGAGAGTAGCGTTATAGTAATGTCAACTTAGAATACCATCATGTCCAATTTTAACCGCAATTGCTTGATAATATTTGTGATTTTTGCTGTTTTGTGTTTTTAGATTGTTCCTCTCGACAAACAAAGTCATGCAGGTTGCTCTAAGCCGCTCTGATTCTGATGAGATACGATCGGGCGTTCACAAGGTGTCCAAGGTATACACAATTTTTGGCGACTGGTGTAATTCTACATTCAATTAGAGAGAAATACAGAAGACGATATTAAAACACATAAAAATAATTCTTACCAAGTATTCGAGCGATTTTCTTACCAACATGGTTCATCTTATAAGTTGTTTAAACAAGAAGGCGATTTGTAACAATATCATATTGTACGTGATACAAAGCTATAGTCTATAGAAATCGTATAATGCAATACAGAAGAATTTAATGAGGACGATGACTTCAAAGATGATTACTTAGATGAAGATGCAGACTCTAGAGTAAGTGTTGTTAGTTTTCTGATTTGTTGTTTATATGTGTTATCATAATTGCTATGTTTAGATAAGTAGACAAATAGAATGAACACGATTACGCAAGCGAACTAATTTTTATGTTCTTGAGCGAACCTTATAAGCATATCACTTTGTCCCATCTGTCACTATAAAGGTTAAAACGATCGTGTAACTGATATGTGCATTGAATATATTTATATAGGGATTTCCATTTAATATGATTTAATTTTTATTTTTGGTGAACACGCAGGTCTTTATGCCAAAGTTGTATGAAACGTAACAGTTGACTTTTTAGAGTACACGTTTATTAATGAATAACTCCAAGAACAGTCTCCACTGTCTTCTTTAGTCATTGGTAATGTAGGTATCAGAAATGCGCGTGTAGCCATCAGCAAACCTAGAGGTTTGTCATTTCCCTTTAAACGCTTATGCTTTTTGTCTGCATTTTTTCTGCGCATATGTTTGGATTCCTGCGTTATGTTAGAGGTTGCTTTTCCTTGCTGCAATATGATGATTTCATTTTTGTAATAAATGTGGAATGCGACAAAGAAACAATAGCATAACAGCCAATTTCCCATTTAAGTTGACCCACCTCTTTAATCATCTCAACCTGACCTTGCAACTGAGTTTAGGCAGCAATTGGTATCTCTGGTCTTAACATTAATAGATGTGGAAAGATGAGCAGGTCGGATGGGTAATGGGTCAAAATGGATCAGCGTTGAAATGGGACTATTTTCCGTCTGAGTTGAAGTGGGCTGGGTCGGGTTGGGTTGACCCACAAACACTTTTCTATCCATTATTATTTTTAATTACCAAGTAAGATGGTGAATTGGATGATTTAAAAGGTAAAACTGGTCTTTTTGCAGGCTTCTTCTGTGCACGGTCCAACTCAACAGTTTCTTTCTCTATGAGCCCTTGCTGCACCTGCATTGGCGTCTTTAAATTGATTTTTTTGCGGGACAATCAGGACCTGCTTACTATGGATAAATATCAAGCAACAGCAACACGATGTTCTATTGTGCACAAGTTTATCATAGACTTATCTTCACCAGGTTAGTGTGATCAGGTATGTGAACATTGTTATTATCAGATTTATGAGCTGCCATTTTTATTTGAGTTTTTGTAAATAGTTTTGTAAGTTTTAAGGTGTGGCGAATGAATCAAATTTTTCTATGTAGTCACTTCTAATTTCCTGCATATCTTAGTCTTGATAATCAGGTTTGTTTTAATCTAATTATGTCTTTTGGGTTATGTTTTGGAAAAATAGTATGTTAAGGGTGTTTGGGTAAAAGCTTATTTGGAAAGTCTTTGCATTTGGTCTCTGTCATAACACAAGTATTATTGCTATTATCATGTATGCGAACATCGTTATTATCAGATTTATGAGCTGCCATTTTTATTTGAGTTTTTGTAAATAGTTTTGTAAGTTTTAAGGTGTGGCGAATGAATCAAATTTTTCTATAAAGTCACTTCTAATTTCCTGTAGATCTTAGTCTTGATAATAAGGTTTGTTTTAATCTAATTATGTCTTTTTGGCTATGTTTTGGAAAAATGGTATGTTAAGGGTGTTTGGGTAAAAGCTTTTTGGAAAGTCTTTGCATTTGGTCTCTGTCATAACACAAGTATTATTGCTATTATCAGATATGTGAACATCTTTATTATCAGATTTATGAGCTGCCATTTTTATTTGAGTTTTTGTAAATAGTTTTGTAAGTTTTAAGGTGTGGCGAATGAATCAAAATTTTCTATAAAGTCACTTCTAATTTCCTGTAGATCTTAGTCTTGATAATTAGGTTTTTTTAATCTAATTATGTCTTTTGGGTTATGTTTTGGAAAAATAGTCTGTTAAGGGTGTTTGGGTAAAAGCTTATTTGGAAAGTCTTTGCATTTGGTCTCTGTCATAACACAAGTATTATAGCTAAATGCGACAGTTTTAGTTATTTCGTAGCTTCTGAATTTCGTAGGAATAAAATGCAAGCAGTGCGGCTTTTAGGGTAGTTAAATAGCTTAACCATGTTTCGGCACTAAGAGAGGCAGTTTCAACTCGACCAACAAATGAAGTAGGGAATCCGGCTGGCCATTTGACATTAAACCAACTCTTTCACTCGGATAACATGAACACACTCCCCTGCACATATCATATTACTAGCTTAGAAGGCCTAAATTGCCACAATAGGAGATTAAAGATAATGCAAAAAAATATAACATAGGAAGAATGTTGATTAAGAAACATGATTAACTTTCATGCTCCTGTTATATATGCTATCTCGCTAAATTGTCTATATATTTTAACAGACTTTATAAAGAATTATTGATTTAGCATTAACCGTTAGTTCACGGGTTATTCTATTTTTTGCAGGTGTAATGTGATTGAGGAATCTGGATACACTAAGAAGTATATCGAGTTAACCAGGTTTGTCATGCTGTATGCTTTTGATCATCTGATTGGATGCTGTAACTAGGCCACTGAATGTTCATGGTCATCTGCCAAGTTTTTTAAGTTATTCCGTTGTCAGCATCACTGTCAATAAGCAACAAAGAAGAATATCTCATTTTTTATTTATACTATGATTTACTGTAATCAATAACTTATATTTATATGCACATGTGAATAGTAACTTTACAGTTTTAGTTACACTCCCCGCAGCGGAGAGGGTTGCAAACGCCCCGTAGCGGAGCGCGGGCAAACCCCCTCGTAACCTTACAATAACTGGAAACGTGGGTTGCAATTTAATGCTCCCGACCCGTATCCGACCCACAAAAGCATTTAATTTCTTGAACCCAGACCCATGTTCGACCCACTGCCATTAATTCATTTAACACTATGGGGTACGTGTTGTATTGATGTATTCACCATCCATCTCTCATTCACCTCTCTCTCCCTCTCCCCTCAACCTCATATTCACTCTCATACACCTCTCTCACACGCAGATATTGAACAAAAGAAAAAGCAACATTCATTGATTCAATGCCTAAATCAAACCAGAAAGATGAACGAAGGTACTAAATTTTGAGATTAGGGTTTTGTTATAATTTGGGGGTTTTGTTAATAATTCAAAAGATTGAATATTGAAATTATGGTTTTGTTATAGTTTGAGGGTTTTGTTAATAAATCAAAAGATTGAATTTTGAAATTATGGTTTTGTTATAGTTTGAGGATTTTGTTAATTTCGGTTTAAATTTTAGGATTTTTTTGTAGTTTGTAAATTATTGAGATTAATGAATAAAGTAATGATTTTTTTTAATGTTTATTGGATAATGATGAATTTAATGATCTGGGTATGTTTTAGATTTTCTGTTCTCCTGAATTTGCCACTTTTTGGGATTTGATGTGTTTTATGATTTTTTTTTGAATGTTTGGAATCAAGGAGTTAGAGGTCTGATATCGGAATATGAGTTGGGGATCATTCATGTTGGAAATGGAGTTCCAACACACATATGTATCTCTATTAAACGAGCTTTGTTTCGAAATTGTGAGGGATGGTTGGGTAAAAGTGGTTACTTTTGTTTCACTCGGATTAGTGTACTTACATTTGATCTGATATGTGGCCCTAAAGATCGGGTTTTGTGCTCCATTATGGTCCTTAATAGTATGCTCTTTGGAAGAATTTTTTTTTTGTTCTATGTTGGGAATAAATAGCTAATGTATTACCCCGTGCAATCAAATACTCAGACACCAGAACATAGGATTACGGCGTTTGACATTGTGTTTTAGGAGGTAACCGGTCGTGTGAGTGTATTGTGATGAGATCCATTTGGGGGGTTGCTATGCTCAACCAAAAGCACTTTTCGTGCTTCAAGCACCTCAAAGTGCTTATCTGCTCAACGGATTAATGTCAGTGAGCTATTCCAAACATGTTTTAAACATGATGTTGAATTTCTAATTATATGGGGGTAGATATACATGGCTAGGAGTTACAAACGTCTTTTGGGGTATGATGCACTAAAAAAGGGACACCTTTCGTGTGTATGAGTTATTAGCTGCACAAAACACTTTTAAAGAAATGGACCTTGTGATATACGCTCCACGCGCTTTCATGGAATTTATGAAAAACGCGTCTAAGCGTATCACATTTGTATATGATGTGCCTTTTGCTCAAGCTATTGTTTTTGGAGTACATATTATAATCTTAGTAGTTATCATTTTCTTACTATCTCAGAAGAGTCACAAGTCGCCTAAATGCCCTTTGACTACGAAAGTTTGAAACTTTTTTATTTAATTGATGTGTCGATTTGAATTTTAAATATGTGCTCTGATGTTTGTAGGAGATAGATGAGTTGTATGACGAAAACTTTGGTTTATTTATTCAGGTACCCTGCTATTAAAGAACCAGTGGAAGTTGTTCACTGGATCATATTTACGAGTAGGATGTACAATTGGTAATGGTGGCGACACTGTTTCGGAGATAAGGAGTTTAACATGAGCATGCATTTGCGTTTTAAAAGAGGAAGATCTCCCCAACGTTGCATCTGAAGAGGAGAGTATGGTTCAGGTACGGGTATCCTACTCTGATAAGAACTGAGTTATTTTATTTTTGTTTTAGATTCCAATGTTTACTTTCACGCATTTGTATTAACATAATGGTTGTGATTTAGGACATAAAAAGTGTTTCACAATTACACATATGGAAAGGTGTGTGTCAGTAGGTCTGAGAATTGAGTGTACCAAAGCACATTATTGCTTATGAGCTAATTTACATGCTATTTTTATTAACGTAATGGTTGTGATTTAGGACATAAATCTTAGTGTGCCACAATTGCACATCTTTGGGATATAATAAACCTTAACGAATCAAATTGGATAAAAAGCTATAATAGTTGGTGTCAGCTCATGGCAGATAACAATATACAAATGTACATATTCTAAATTACTGTTTGTGTATGGGTGTATGTGGCACAATGGACGGGTCATATCAGAATGAGTTTTTTCGTGCGCATATGTTTGGATTCCAGCGTTATGTTAGAGGTTGCTTTTCTTTACTACTATCTAATGATTTTATTGGCCCGTATTGATTAAGTTTCTATTGAAGTTTCCTGTTTATAGGTCTGCATTGTGTCACTACTTTGACAGAGTATATATATGTCTTAAAGTGACCCATTTGTATCCATTGCTAAAAGGTTATTTTTCTCGATGTCCATTGCTAAAACAATCAGAGGTACATCATGATACAAATGGGTCTGCTGATTTATAGATTATCAGATCAGATTTTGTGTAAAGGTTTGAGTCTTTTTAAGTAAATTATGTTGTTTCAATGATACTTAAAAAATACCATGCTTGGTAGAATAATGATTATTTGATATTTATGCATTTGTCTATTTGGGGAAGTTTGTTCCGAACTTAAATCCACTATATAATTTAGTTCTCAGTTCTTGAACTTGCCACAGGCTTTTGTATTCTGATACTGACTTTTTTTTTAAATTTGCAGGTGGCCATTCCTAAAGTGGGTTTCACCACTGTATCATAACACAAACTGGCCTATGCATTTAACTTATATTGTTAAGGAAGGGAAAGATACAAATGTGGGGGCTATTGGACACTTAAAAATCGCGGCTACTGATACGTCTAAAAGCTATGGGGCTATTGGACACTTAAAAGGCGCGACTGCTGGTACGATTGAAAGCTATAAATTCGTTCACCGGGAAGAAGGAAAAGGTTGAGGAGAAGTTGTATGAAACCATAAAAGCCACACAGGTTAGTCGAATGTCATCATATACAAATGTGAGTGTTTGTTGTCATGTAAATGAGGCTGTTGGGCATTTTAGGTATTTCATTACTTGAAAATATAAAAAAAGGCACTCTCATTTATGCAATATACCGAATTCAATTTGTGGATGTTCAATTGAGTTGAGGTTTTACGCGCTGCAATCTCATTTATGCCTATACTATGCCTTATTTTTAGTTGAGTCAGAATACAGGGCTGTTTGTAATTACATAATTTCTACTTTTCTGTTTATGCGTTTATTATGTATCTGAAGTAACTGCAAGTAATAAAGAGGTGTCTGGGATTACTTGGTTTTTGGAAACAGCTGTTAAAATGGTTCTAGGTGTGTTGAGTTTCCTCTATTGGTTATTTTTCTTAGTTTTAGTTGAGTGTCATTCGTCTTGGTACATTTTCATCCTTTTTAACACCCCTTCAAATAATCAGACTAAAGAGCTCCCATAGGCGGTGTCTATCTTTTCATTTTCTAAGTGGTTCATGAATTCACAAAATGATCTAATATCATGTTAACTAAATTTTGCAGGGGTCTTATGTGCACTATGTTTTCGCTGATAGATACCCAGCAACATCAAAAACTATTAGAAAACCTTAGTGTATTGCCTAATACAAAGACCTTTACTACTGTGTTATTTTGTCAAAGGCTAAGGTAAACATACTATTGTTTTAAGTATCCACATTGATATCATTAATTCTTAACCTCGGGGCTGAAGTATGAAGAAATTCCTTTCTTATTTACTTTTGTTATTTATGAAATGCAGGGAATATGGTCGGGCTTGATCGGGACATAACAACGACACTCGAAACAACAAAAATGCTCACGGCTAACTCAAAACGACGTCCGCTAACCGTCCCTCAGCGGAGCGCGGGCAAACCTACTCGTTGTAATACAAATGTTAACAGTTTCACACAAAATTAAATATTAATATTATTTTTATGTATGTTTGAAAAAAAATTAATATTAGTATTAATTTTACTAATTGTTCGTTTTAGTTCAAAAGTGTAACATTGCAAATATACAATTGAAATTGTTCCTCATGAAATAACTATGAATATTATATGTTACTAAGGCTAATTATTATTTTAAAATAGTAAGAATTTAGGAGTGAAATAATGGGAAAGAAAAATACAAGTGGGTAATCAATTTTCAATACCCAATTTAACGAGTAATGAAGTATTACCCACTTTCAAAAAAATAAAGCATTGCATTATAGAAAACCAAACAACATCTTTCATTTTAATTATCTTTTCTCACTCTCTAAAGTCTAAACCCTTCAACCAAGCACATTCTAAATATTTTGGCTTATTATTATATGTATTAAAAGTCTAAAATACCCTCTTTTATATTTTTTATTTCTTTTTCACATTAAAACCCACTTGACCCCAACCCCTCTTTTACGTTTCTACCTTTCTTCTTTCTTTTTCTTCTCTTTCAATTCACTTGCTCTAGACCCGACCGAACTATAAATTTAACATATGTATTTTTTTATGCCAACATTTTATAAAATAGAACCCCTGGTTGAATAATAAGAGCCCACGGTATGATAACGCACGTCCATGCGTTATGCCTACGTGGAGCCGCGTTAGGCGGCATTATCATACCGAGGTAGCCAAAAACCCAACGCCTTTGGGTGCTGAGTTACTCCACCAACCTCCCACACAACGCTATTTTTTTCTTTTTCTTTTTTCTTTTCGAACTTATATGTGTGTGTATATGTTAACAGATTGTTTTTTTTACTGCGTGTGCATTTTTGTGTGTTTTTTCAGCTTTTTAGTGTGCGTAAATATTGAGGAAGAAGAAGACAATAGAGGTGACAATAGGGGCCCACCTTTTGAGACTTTGCTTTACAAATGGTGAAGAGAGGACAGAACTCTCTGTCTGGAGCACATATCTTCTGAGAAGTAGTCTCACATAACACACTTCTAGTAGCGACACACTTCATCAACTAGAGATGCACACAATTACATCAAATTGTGAGGCGTCTCTATGATAACGAAGAGACAAACTATACGACAACTGCCATAGCACTGTGTCGAAGAGTCTTGGCTTATAAGATGTCTATACTAATTTAGAAAAATAATATTATTAATAATATGGTACATCGTACCAAATTGGGTACATCGTACCAAATTATATGGTACATCGTACCAAATTATATGGTACATCGAACCAAAGCGAACCGGGGCGTACCGAAATGAGCCTACCCCCTTCTTACCGAATTTTAAAGACCCCGCGAACCGCGTACCCGTTTCGCGTTCCCGTACCGAAGCGTACCGCGTTTCATGTGACTTTGATATGAAGTAACTGCAAGTAATAAAGGGGTGTCTGGGATTACTTGGTTTTTGGAAACCGCTGTTAAAATGGTTCTAGGTGTGTTGAGTTTCCTCTATTGGATATTTTTCTTAGTTTTAGTTGAGTGTCATTCGTCTTGGTACATTTTCATCCTTTTTAACACCCCTTCAAATAATCAGACTAAAGAGCTCCCATAGGTAGTGTCTATCTTTTCATTTTCTAAGTGGTTCAGGAATTCACAAAATGATCTAATATCATGTTAACTAAATTTTTGCAGGGGTCTTATGTGCACTATGTTTTGGCTAATATATGCCCAACAGGCATCAAAAACTATATGCCTAATACAAAGACCTTTACTACTGCTTTATTTTGTCGAAGGCTAAGGTAAACATACTATTGTTTTAAGTATCCACATTGATATCATTAATTCTTAACCTTGGGGCTGAAGTATGAAGAAATTTCTTTCTTATTTACTTTCGTTATTTATGAAATGCAGGGAATATGGTCGGGCTTGATCGGGACATAACAACGACACTTGAAACGGCAACAATGCTCACGGCTAACTCAAAACGACGTCCGCTAACCGTCCCGTAGCGGAACGCGGACAAACCTACTCGTTAGAAAAAAAACGGGGTATGTGAGGCAAATAAAGGCATGTGCGTAGGAAAATCACATGAACCTTATTAACAATTTCTCTATGGCGATTAAAATTTTCTATATCTTCGATCTTCTTTTATAACTCATTCTGGGACGCGAGAACCTAAGAAGCAGCTTTTTTTTTCGAAATCTGTCTCCAGCAAGATAGGGCAACGCAAAAAAGCCCTAATATTTGAGAATAAAAAATCATGTACGGTTTTTTGCTCGATTTTTTGTTTGTACCAAACATTAAAAATATATTTTCTTTCTCCTGAGTTGTTCCTTTTCGTAATGGTTCCATTTTAAACTTCAATTTTAATCTGTGCGATTCAATCGTACCAAACACCCCATTACTTCACTATTTGGAGTCCAAAAAACCTGTGTGATGATCTTTGCTTGCTCTTAATTTAAGACGAACCAACACTTATAAGATCAAATGATTGAATCGATGGTTCTTCTTCTTGCATTTATTTTTGTGTGTGTTGGTGTATTGTGTTTCGAAAGAGTGATTGCATTGCGTTTAATTTCAAAATTAAGAAGACGACTTAGATGAGTAATTGAGTTTCACAAATGATACATTCCCATTTGTAGAAACAACAAACATGCCACTGTTTATGTATGAATATATCTATTTCTTATGTTTCTTAACAAGTATCAACTGCTTAAATATCTATAGCAACATCACTGATTCAAAGGATACACCATGATTAGAAACTTCTGTTAGAAAGCACTCCTATGTATTTCTCACTTTAAAGTTGTATGATTTCAAGACTAAAAAGGTGAAATTATAATAATCTTATTTCATACAGAAAACAAGAACAAACAAACCAAAAAATTTAAGGAGTTACTTGTAATAACAAGACTATACTTAAGAAGATGATCATAGACGATGATTCATCTTCAAAGACAGACAAAGAGAATCGCAATTACTTGAAATACCCCAAACACTAAAATAAGCTTGAACACCACTAAGAAAGAGACCAATAACTCCAACTAGAAGTGCTACAAATGCCCAAGGGCTCTTGATATACTCATGCTTCAGTTGGCTAATCCATGTATTCCTTTTACTATCATAATGTCTTTGAATATCAAACCTCGCCTTCGAATATGCAAGATTATTAGGCACAAGATCTGTCCCTATTTCATTAAAAAGTCTTGCGACTTCTTTGTCGCTCCCAAGGCGGTTGTCGAGGATCCCGGCTTTTCGTAGAACCTTCACGTCCTCTGAGTGATCAATCAGAGAATCCATAAGGCATATGTATGAGGTGACCCATGAAGCATTTGTGTCGTTGGAACACATTTCATATGCTACCAAGTTTAACAACATTGGCTTTGTGGCATCATCGATAGTGATGGGAGGGAGTTCAACGTTTGCGCAAAACCCATGCTTAGTGAACTTAATATGTCCCAAAGACCTGATTTTACTTGGTGTGAAACGAATCCCTACTTCTATAAGCTCGTTAACATTTCGGAAAGTGTACCTGTCGTTAGCTCTTGGACCAAAAGTTTTGTCTTTTGTAAGCCTAGTCTGAAGAAGTTGAAGAAGGTGATTTATGTTGGTTGGAATTGGATGGACTGGGACATGTTTAGGATTATTTTCTCGTGTTCTTTTGCGTCTTTCTGTTGCTAAAATATTGTCATCAATGAATCGTTTGATCTTGAGATCCCAATTATCATCGGGCACTAACTTCATCACCTCAATAAGCACTATATAGGGGATTTGGTTCTCCAACAGGAACATGTCTTGTTGAACGAACATAATCTGGTGGCTTTTCATCTCTAGAGAGTGTGTTTCATCATTCAAGAAGATATGTTTAATGAAATACAAAATGAAACAACCATCTAGCAACATCATTCTTGTGAATTCATCGTCTGAGAAGCCATAATCATCTTCATCTTCATAATACCCTCTCAATGTCGGAGCCATTTCAGCAAGATTATCATACAAAAACTGAATAGATTCTCGGTTCTCATTCAGAAGCTTGTTTGTAAAAAGAGGCTTGAAGCTCTGAACGGATTCAAGGTTCGGGTTACCATAGTGGTATGGACCAACAGAAACCACCTTTGGCACATAATACTTGTCATGATCCTTGTGCTCTTTAAGAATCATCGGTACTTTGTGAATTTGTGTTGGGCAAGATGGTGTCGACTTGGCTTTCAATATCGAATTAAGCCATTCTTGAGGTGTGTTCGTGTAGACGACCTCTTCGATGGTCAGTCTCTCCTCAAGAGCCTCCGCCATTAGGTTTTATTTAAGTAAATGTAACTTACAAAATGGTTTGTGACTCTAAGCAAGTTTGATATAGGTTAGTGCATACAATACCTATGATTCGGGACCTAGCTTTTATAGCTGATGTTACAACATGCACAGAAATACGTATATACTAAAATTTGTATGTTTTTTAATGATTAAAGATCCTTAACTTCATCAATGACAGTAAGTATAGAATAAATGTCTGAAAAAGAACTTGGGTATAGAACCAAAACAGGAATTCCTTTTTGCTTGGAAACATTGCTTCATGAGGAGGCTATGGTACTTGTCACTTTGTCAGCATGGATCATGTGGCTGTTTATCTAAATAAATAAATCAAATTAAACCTAGAGTTTTGGCATGCTGCTGTCACGGATACTTTATCAGCATAAATAAAAGTATTTCTATACTCAACAACAACAACAACAACAACAACGATACCCAATTCCGACAAGGCAGGGTAAGGGGGAGGTGATATGTAGACAGTGGTGGCTCAAAGGTAAGGCAAGTAAAGCTAGGGCTTTAGGCCCCCAATATTTTAAGGCCTCAAATTTCGTAGGACCTTGTATATATATAACTTCAATCACATGTTTTTTGCCGTAGTCTATAGAGATATGATTATTCAATGCCCTAATTAGCCGATACATGTTAAACAATCAAAGTTTTGGGCTTTTGTGTTTCTATTTTTCATTTTTTAAGCCTATGAGTTGTAAAAATTTAAGCCTAAATATATTAAGTATATATATGACCCATTTTTCATGAAAATAAGCAAAAGTTAAATTAATTCGTGTGATAACAACCATTTACCATTTACATTGATCAATGGACATTTATTTTTTCACAACCACAAACATACTTTCATTATGTAGTTTTTTCTCATCTACTCATGTATTATTTTCAATTAGAAGTTGTTTTTAAGGATGTTTTAGTTTCCGCTAAAGAAATTGCTAAAGTAAAACGAATGTGGAACGGAAATTTGAAAGGAAAACGAGCTATTTGTAGAAAGATGTGGACAATGAAACTATAGAAACCAACGAATAGACTTTCAAAACCGATTACTTCTGATACATTGCAGATCAAGCTATTTCATCAATAAAAAGTAAATTTGACCAATTTATATTGTATGAAGATATTTTTATTCTACTATTTAGCATTGAAAATTTAATATTCCAAGATAATAACAAGCTAAAAATGTAGTTGTTTGGATCTTAAAAGCTATTTAAGCCATATTATAACAATTGTTTGGGCATTAACGATATAGATTTATTTTTGAAGCTAAGAGTTTTTAGAAAAATTATACATGTGAGAAATGCTACATCGATTGATATACTTAATCAGATTATAATTATAATTCCTTAATATTTATATGATGTATAGAATAATATTAACAATTTCGGCAACAGTTACTTCAACAGAAAGAAGCATTTTAAAACCAAAGTTAATTAAAAGTTATTAAGTGTCACCAAAACATTATATAAATTGGTTGATTTATCAATTTAAAATGAAATATTATACTATATTGATTTTGAAAAACTAATCAAAGATTTCACATAAAAACTTAGAAAAATAAATTTTATATAAACGATTTTTCGGCATATAAATTTGATAAAAGGCCCCATCTTAAGGCTTCGCTTTAGGCCTCCGAGAAAGTTAAGCCGCCCCTGTATGTAGACATATCATACCCCTACCCTTAGGAAAACGCACGGATAAAAAGACTGCTTCCAAGTAGACCTCCGACTAAAAAAAGGAAAAAGAGCAAAAGGACTCCAATATTTTTTTATGTATATATATATATATATATATATATATATATATATATATATATATATATACATTTTTATTTATTTATATTTTTTTATTTATAAATTTTATTTACTGTAAGGATACAAAGCAGGAGGAGATAAGGAAGCAAAATACAAGGCAAGCAAATAACACATGACAAGAAAGGAGAAGAAAAAAAAGCAGACAACGAAAAGCACAAAGCACCAAACATGTAAAAGGCAACGGGAGCAGAGGAAGCAAAGCTACAACAGGCAAACATGAACAACAAGGCAAAAGTAAAACAAGAAATCATACAAAAGTAAGAGAGCAAAAAGAGCACATGAAGCCACAAAGCAAAGATAAACTCACCATAACAAGGCAAACTAGACAAAAAAAAGACCTAAACGACCTACCAAGAGATAGCAACAACAAAGGGGCAGGATCAAAAAGGCAAACCATGCAGAGCACCAAAGGGCCTAATCATGCAGAAGACAAGGGAAGCACGAAAACAGTACCTATAAGAATCTCTTTTTATTTTTTGGTAACCATGGTTTCGACCTTTTTGTTGGGTTTTTACAACTAATTAACCTTTAATCTATCACGAGTACGCAACGGAAAACATAAACACGTATAGAATAGGTAATTAACAAAGGGATCAAGAACGCGTACCTTTTAGCAATTAACGAATACACCGTCTTGAATATACGCATGTGTATAATATAAATACCACACGAAAATCACCCAAGATCTAAAGTAAGATCTCTCTACTTCAACACACATAATACGTTTTTAGCAAACAATTAAGTATGCTAGTACTAGTAGTGATAAAGCCACCAAACGCCTTCGACTTTTGAATCAATCAACACGAAAAACCCTTTAAGGGTTGTTTGGGTTCGATCGCAAAAACCAAAACCCTAGGGGTGTTTGGTTCGATCGCACAACACAAAGGAGGGAGAAGAATAGAATTTAGGGATTTAGTTTTTTCAAGTTATGAAAAATAATAATCCCTATACCACCTTATATAGCCTCCATAACTTGGCTTGCAAGTTAGGTAAATTGGCTAAGGGAAAAAAGAAATAATTCTCATACTTTCTTTTTCTCTATAATTGCATATTAGTCATTCTTTTAACTATTAATGACTAATATAACTCCCATTAAATATTTATTAATATTTAACGCTCGTTTAAGCTTTATCACTTAAATATATTATATTTAATATATTTATTATTAATTGTTTTATGTATTAACGCGTGCGTCCCCGTAGGCTCGAATAAACTTTTCGGACATATATTATTTTACGTGGACATAATCCAACAGCTCCTACTTGGACATGTACCAAATAATATAATAACATTGGTAAGCATCTAGCAACACGCCAATGCTCCCAGAAATATCCGAGTGTGGTTTCATAAAGTCATGGATAAATGATTTATGTATTTACAATCCCTTTGTTTCGGGGGTGGGGAGGGGTTGGTGTGGGGTATTTGGAGCATTATGTGTGGGGTGGGGTGGGGGTGGGGGCAGTGCTAGGGGGGTGGTGGGTGGCGAGGGGTTGGGGGCAGGGCGGTGGTGGGGTGGTTGGGAGTGGACGATGTTGGTAGGATTTTGGAGGGTCTTTGTGGATAAGGGGGGACCGCGTGGGGTGGGGGGGTTCTGGGGTAGGGGGACTTGGCCGTTCGTTGATGGTGGAGGCGGTGAGGGGGGGCCCGGGGTGCGTGGCTGCGGGTGGGGGGATGGTTGGCGGTGTGGACCGTGGCTCCGTCGTGCGGGTAGAGTGAGAGGGTGGGGGGATCGTGTGACCGAATAACTTCAACAAATCTACTTCCTTGCCGTCCATTTGATGGTCTGTGTCATATTTCCTTGATTGTGTGTTAGCTTTGACGTAGCATCCCCATTGTTACCATTCCCGCTAGGCGACCTGATTTTTCGGGGGTGTTACTTATGGGGTTTAGGCTCAAAGAGACGGCTAGCGTCCCAGAACAAGTTTTGTGTTTGTGCTATTTTACTGCATCTGGGAGCGGGCTCGCGACTCACGGGGGGGGAAAGCGATGAGTTGTGGTGCAAGAGGGACCGCCTAATTTCAGCAGGGGAAATCATTTTTGAAAAAATTTTTTTTTACTGTTTCCTCTTGTGTTCCTTGCAACTTTGAACACTTGTATAAATCACTGGCAGCAAGGTCGTTTCATATATCTTGATTGTTGTACTTTGACGTAGCACCCCATTGTTACCATTCCGCTGCTACCTGATTTTGGGGGTGTTACATAAGACAGCTCCCAAATATATCTGGGACCGCCCAATGTTTACAGGACCGCCATTAGCAGAGTCATGAAATTTTTACTGTTTCCTCTTTTTCTGCAACTTTGACACACTTTATAATAGCCTCAGCTAGTATTTCTCTATTTAGACAAACATCTTTTGGAACCTTTATTCATCTAATATCATGCTTTTCTTAAACTACACCACCTCTTTCACTACATAAACCACCTATCTTGTTTATTCTCCATCATCATCTTGTCTTCTTCACTTCTACCATTCTTTACTTTTCATGTCTTCTTCAAACCCTCCTCCAAACTTCTCAAGAAAACTGATGCGTATCGTGTGTTGGTAATTTATTTATCAAGTTTTACTATTTTAATTTTGCCGACTTTACCTATTAACAAACACTAACGGGCAGTGTACTCGATCAGTTGTAGGCTCATTGGTAAGCAGGGTATCGATCACTAAGAGCGAGAGCGTTAACACTTAAATCTATTAGTATTTTAGTTATCTATGTTAGTCCTAATTAATTCTACTTGAACCTAAACTAATGCAAAAGGGGGGGTTTTCAGCCTGAGAGACTGGCACGAGTTTTGGTTTAATCTAAGCTAAATGAAGCAGTAAACACACACAAGCAGATAAACAAACGATAAAGAAGCGGTATAGCACAAATGTAAGGAAAATGTATTAGCCTGTTTAATATAATAAAATGTAGGAATTGTTTACGTGTGAAATGATTGTATTACTTCGTTGGTGTTATATCATTCCCTAAGCTTATGTGGCTCTTCTCCCTAAACTTTATCAAGTTAATCCAATCACAATTAACCCAATGCCTCTAAAGCATACACCGCTGATTATAATCCATCTAGGAGACAATACCGTCGATACATCAAAACCTAACTCATCGAGGCTTTACCCACTTATGCCCAGTTGTTATATATATGATGGTAGCCCGCGGTCTAAGCATTTACCTAAGGAAACAGAACATTATGGGTAATCCTAAGTCACCTCTTAGTCTATCAATTCACTTAACTAAAGGAAGATATCGGGGCTTAAAATTACGGTCCTATTGTTCTAGAGTCACATATATAAGTTGTATGTAGTTCTATCCCAGACCCTAGTCTACTTGGTCCATATAACTAGATCCAGTTGAATGATAGATTAAACACATAATTAGACATAAACAAGTATGAATTGATAAATATAATCAACATGCAACGAAAAGGTAAACAATCAATATAAACAAACCAACCATCACATTATCATAAACATGGATAATACCTACAGGTATTAGCCCATAGTCATTATAACAAAATACCGTATCATAGATGAACGATTAAAGTAAAGAGAATGATACAATAACCGAATGCGTATAACGTAGTATTAGGATTACAAGAGCTTTCCTATTGACTTGAGGCACTTTGCTGACCTTCTTGGCTTATTAAAATCGTGTAGATTAAACTTGGTGGTTTAAAGCATGTTGAAAATCGAATGTAAGTGTGGAGATCTTTTAAACCCATCTAGGATATGTTTTACAGATAATATAAATATGCATAGCGGAATAATAAGAACAGTATATTATCAAACAAGGTTTTATTATCATACGTTTCCATCTTGCCCCAAATCTATACTTTGAGACTACTAACTAACTATTAGCTAAATAACTATTAACTAACTAACTACTGTGTACACACACGCACACGTTTACTAGACTCTCATTGGGAGAGCTCTATGTTTCTAGATGCACTAAACCTATGTCTATGATCTCTTTATATAGGGAGAGATCAAGACTTACAAAGAAAAATAATTCCAGTCAACAATTGTATTAAATACTTAGTCAATGTATTTAATATGGTTGACTAAATAATTAGGAAACTAAATCAGCATTAATCTTCAAGTTGTAATTAATCTTCAATCAGCATTAATCGTTGTTTGACTGCATTGAATGAGATCTTCAATCAGCATTAATCGCTGTTTGACTGCATTAAATGAGAAGATAACTACTGTTTGACTTCAAGTCTTCTAGAATCCCATAATGCTGAATTAGTCCTTCTTGTTTCATTCTTTTGTTCTTTTGTCTCATCAAATCTGTAAATCCCAACAATCTTCCCCTATTTGATGATGACAAAACAAACAAATTCTTGCACGAACTTCCCCTGAAGTTGAGATCATGGATCTCCCTGAATGAAACAATCTTCCTTTGTAAACTGCTTCCCCTTAACTTAAGATCTTCCCCTTAAGTTATCAATCTCCATTCCATGCCACCACAGGATCTATAAGTTGCTAATCATATAATCATCTTCCCCTTTTTGTCTTCATCCAATAGGGAACATATAAGCAACTTTGATCTTTACAACTTCAAATCATATATCAAAACTTTTAATCCAAGCTTTCCACTGACTCAAATTACCCCCCATGAAGTTCAACACAAATAATGAACTCAAGCAGGTAGAAATTTTAAACTAGCAGTATTAATAATGACTAGCAGTAGTAATGACCTTCCCCTGAAACTGTGCATGAACATCTTCAATTTGTAGCTATTTAGTAGTAATTTATTGATGAAAAGAAAAACGGAGTAATAACGAATTTGATTGAAGAAGTTTTGAAATATCCTAAACTTGTGTCTTATGCCTTGTCTATCCACGTGACTCCAAACTTAATACCTGAACAAGAAGTAAAAAGTAACCCCAACCTCTTGAAAGAATCCTCAACTAGATGAGGACACTGGCACTACAATGTTAACCCTTTAAGTGATAGCCAATGTGCGCATAGAGCATCATAAGAAAAATCACACATTACTAGATTCTTCAAGTCTTCATCAACACCATATAAAATGAACAAGTTATCTTTAAAGTGTAACACCCACTTTAAGATATGATAAGAACACGCACCTGTGAAACTCAACTACAACATAAAATAAGTACTAATCAATCATCTTCATAATCACATCTTCAATAAATTCAAAAACAACATTTTTCAATTTAATTGAATCTTTGTCCCATCCGAGAACCAAGCTGTGTGTTATCCGTTATCGCATAAAGCTAGTAGTACAAACTCATTTAATACTAGCAGTACAAACACACGAACCAAACAGTAGTATCTGCTTTTATCAAATTAGGGTTTGATTGAAAAACCCTAGTTTTATCAAATTCGTCATTAACAGAAAACCAATAAAAACCTTGAGATCCTAGATATCACGAGCCACCAGGCTCTGATACCAATTGTGGAGATCTTTTAAACCCATCTAGGATATGTTTTACAGATAATATAAATATGCACAGCGGAATAATAAGAACAGTATATTATCAAACAAGGTTTTATTATCATACGTTTCCATCTTGCCCCAAATCTATACTTTGAGACTACTAACTAACTATTAGCTAAATAACTATTAACTAACTAACTACTGTGTACACACACGCACACGTTTACTAGACTCTCATTGGGAGAGCTCTATGTTTCTGGATGCACTAAACCTATGTCTATGATCTCTTTATATAGGGAGAGATCAAGACTTACAAAGAAAACTAATTCCAGTCAACAATTGTATTAAATACTTAGTCAAATGTATTTAATATGGTTGACTAAATGATTAGGAAACTAAATCAACGTTAATCTTCAAGTTGTAATTAATCTTCAATCAACATTAATCGCCGTTTGACTGCATTGAATGAGAAGATAACTACTGTTTGACTTCAAGTCTTCTTGAATCCCATAATGCTTAATTAGTCCTTCTTGTTTCATTCTTTTGTTCTTTTGTCTCATCAAATCTGTAAATCCCAACAGTAGGGTTTTCTATTTATAAGCTCTGAAAACAGGTCAATACGCCATATTGGAGGGTTCCGATATGGCGTATTGTGTAATTTGGAGTAGGCTCCACGATTATAATACTCTTGAATATTCGTCATTTTCTTTCCTATACGGCATATGGAATCTTCTGGATATGGTGTATTGGCTTGAAATCGTGTTTGCTCTGAATGTTGACCAAGTATCATATACGGCTTATCTGCTGATGTGGATACGGCGTATTCTTCAAAGTCAGGCAATAGTCTTGAATTCGTCTAAGTCTTGGGATACGGCGTATCTGTCTAGAATGATACGGCGTAGTGGTTGTCAAAATTATTAGACTCTCTTGAATTCTTTTTTTATGCTCCAAAACATGTGCTTTTCTCTTTATTGTGCTAATTGCTTGATAATAACTCAGATTAACAAATATAAACAATTAAGTATCAAATCTTATATAAAATAATGTAAAACGAGCAATGTAGTTGGAATAAATGATGCTAATTTTATGACCTTATTTGATGTCATCAAATATCCCCCCACTTGAATCATACTTGTCCTCAAGTAGACTTAAGAAATATCTTATGAAAATGTATCTTAATTGACTAAGATTTTTCCTTTAAGCATTTTTTTATTCAATTTCTAACACACAACCAATCACCTCACAAAATAGGAAAATGAAATCACTCAAATCACTCAACTAATCTATGTGGTAACATTTAGTAGTTCGCTCAATTGCTCGATCATGACGAGTATTTTATCATAAGCTTAGAAAGGATACACATCTTCACCACTAAAACTAAGGAGTAACTAGTCTAAAAGGGTAAATTGGGTGAATGTGATATGGTTTAAGAGTTTGATCATTATTTTCAATCTCTATCGATACCAATATTCCATAAAGGGCGACAAAACCATAAATGCACGCCTAAATCCATGACCGCGACACTTGTGATTGTTCATTCTCTAACTCAAATATGTTAAAGAATACGACCAAGTAATCTTTACCAATAGTATTAGATCAACAAGGGAGACAACACCACACATACACATTCAAATCCATGAATGAGACACATGTGATTGCTCACTCCCTCATTTGAGTAAAACCACAAGTTAAGATGAAGAATTATATAGGGTAAGGATTAGGCATGGGAAATATTTATGGAATTGGTGTAAAATAAAAAAACAAAACAAATAGATTAAGTCCAAACAATAAAGAACAATGTTGCTAGCTACTTTCCTGACCATTCCCATAAAAAAGACACAAATCACTGACTAACTCACGCTTTAACACTGGAAACTCATGCTTTGGTAGACACGAATTAGACTCAAAGATGTCTTAATCATCGATAAAAACAAACCGGCGTTCCTATAACGGCCAACTCCCAATCATCCGTAATATAGTACAACAATGGTGGCGATATCTACCACTTGATACAAAAAATACATAGTTGGTTTATTTTGCGACCAACTTTTTAATAATATACAACATAACTTTACATCGTTGGTTTATAAAACGTAGCAACGAATAATCCATCATTTTTCAAAATAATTAAATCGGTTAAGTTTAGATGAACCGATTATCTCATAAACCTCTCTTTTTTCTATCTTACATTTTTTTCTTTTGTTTTTTCGATTTTTTTTCTTTTAACACTAGAGAACGAAATTTGGTGTAAAATTTCACCACTTCATGAATCATGATAAATCTGGATAATTTATATCTGATCATAATTGTGAAAGTCATAAACACACGCAAAATAAAATAAAACTACTACTTTCACATTTTCATTGCATTGTGCAATTTCTCGACCTAACCAAATATAAGAAATACGCGCACGAACACAGGAAATACATACTTTTACACAGAAGCAACTAGAAAACGATTAAGGACTTTAATCTATAAGGTAGGCTAAGGTGTAAGGGTGTAACGAAACAAATTTTTGGTGGTGGAAGAAACAAAAGGAGTGGCTCAAAGGGTTTTTTTAGGGGTATCTTACTCTAAAGAGTAAACAAAAGAGTTTTATATGGGGGTTAACTAACCAGTATAGTTAGTTAATAACACATAATGTATGTAAATGGAATAGGCTTTTTGGTGTAATCCTAGAAATTTAGCAATCTGGACAAGTCACTCTAATTATAAAAATAATACTCATTATGGTGGTCTCGAATAGTATACCAAGCCAATTTTTAAAGTTTACTACAGTCACCGGCACACTCATATATTTGTGGAATTTGGGTAAAATAGGGGAAACAAAATAGGCTTAATCCTCATAATATGGAAATAAGGTTTATGTGTGCGGGTAATGCAACTAATAATCTCACAAAAATTTGCAAATTTATTTTTTAAAATTTAGACATAAATTAGCCTTATTATTATGAAAAGTGAAGACAAGTAGTGTTCTAATTTCCTCCCCCCAATTGAGATATACAACGCCCACGTTGTATAAATATAACCTAAAAACAGGAAAAGTAAAAGAATTAGAACATAATACTCCCCTGGGATTTGCTCGGTATGATCCTCCATGATGGGTTTATGAGCAACTATGTGTGTTGTGTTATGAAAAAGCGTCTGAATACCAGCACGAACAACACACATAAGATACCAGAATATATGTATGCCACCACTTCATTAATTTCGTTCAGTATGTTCCTGTCTAGATTATAAGAAAACTATGAAATTTTATCTACGAATAAACGTCGATTAGAAAATAAAATAAAAACCTATAACTGTATACGAAGTCGATACGCCGTATCCATGTTACTGGATATGCTGTATCGAGACCTATATGAAAAATAAACCTAATACGGGTCAGAGGTCAAATACGCCATATTCAAAAAACTAAATACACCGTATTAACATGTCTGACAATAAAGTTTTAAAGTGCAGGAAAAATAAAAGGGTTAACGTCCAGGTTGATCAATACCCCGTATCCATGGGATTGAATACGCTGTATCGACAACCTGGGAAGACAGACTCGATAACAAAATTAAAATTACATTCTGGTTTGTCTCCCAGCAAACACTTTTGTTTACAGAAAACTCTTTAAGTTAGACTTGCTTCAGCTTAGTCCATCATTATATCCGTCTCGATCTTGACATCGTCTCCATCCGTAAGTTCATGAGCAATTAGTAAACAGAAATTGAAAATTCCTGTAATATCAACTCTATAAATGTTCGTTGAACTTACTGCCAGACCTCATTAATCCAACCTTACAAGAGGGAACCAAACCAGTTATATCATAATATATACAATCAAAAGGATAATAAGTTATCATATTCGAATACATCATAATATAAACAAAATAAAGATCATGTACACAAAAAGGCAAAACCAAGGAATCCAAAGATAGGAAGACAAGGATCAGGCTGGTCCTGGTTCTGTTGAGCTGCTTAGGTGTTGGGCCCTGTGGTCCTCTGTCAAACGTTCCGCCTCTCATATGACACGTGTGAGCTGCCAACAATGCTCCCATCAAACCTCGAGTATCTAATACCGCTCTGATGCATAAGCTGACCCATACGAGCAACCATCCAGGTAGAAAGCCTATCATGATCGCCACTCATCATTTCCAACAACACACGTTGCTCTCCTAAACTCTCATGTAACCTATGAACCTCTTCCTCCAATCTTTGCAACCTTTGTGGAATAGTCATATGGGCGAGAGCAACCGCTTGAGGTATCTGAGGTGTTGGACCAGGCTGAACATCCTCCTGACCCATAGCCGCACCCTCAGGACCCTCAAGGTCAACTTGAGTTGCTCCACCTGCAGCTTCAACTTGTTCCCTCGGTGGACCCATAGCAACCCAAGTCACAACATCTGCAAATCTCTCACAGATCCTCAACTTGACAAGCTCCTCAATATCAATAGTGGTCAACCCACGAACCTCCACAGTCAAAGTCTGTGTTGGGAATTATATTGATTTGATGATACAAAATAAATAAAAGAATAAAACAAGAAGGACTAAATCTAGCAGATTGGAATTCTTCAAGCTGGTGGAGAATTATGGAAGATTTGGTCAAAGATATCAAAAGATGAAGATCTCCTTAAGAAGATAAAGATAACAGAAGATATTTCTTAATGTTTAAAAGATTTACTTATTTATATCTTTATGTTAACTTCCTTTGTAAGTCATGATCTCTCTATATAAAGAGATCATAGACACATAGTTTAGATATCCAAAAAAATGTATGTGTGTGTACACTAGATCAATGTAGACGTCTAGTTGGTGTATGTAGCCTCAAGGATCTTTGATCCCTGTTACAGGTGGTAACCGTTCTACTAATGATCAAGTAGAATTGGGACTTGTATGGAATGATACGATGATGAAAAACCTTGTTAAAATAACTTTGTTCTTATGCTATTTCCGCTATGCATATTTGTGTTTATGTTCATTGTTATTTATAATCCTAGATAAGCCTAGATGTAAATGGTCAAAGAGTTGGATTTGATAGGTCTAAAGTGGAGTGCTACAATTATCATAAATATGGTCACTTTGCAAG